>BGPR01003743.1:0-50622 GCA_013235015.1 Araneus ventricosus
ATTTTCGTTGAAAAGTTTATGCTTTAATTTGGCAATCAATTTATTAAATAAAATATATAAAAAGAATTTTTGAAAGAATAGGAAGAAGGTTTTTTATATTAAATTCACGCTTCAGCTGTATTTACATTGCTGTACAGTGAGCAGCGCCCTCTGAAACAGGAAAACGTTCATTTCATATTAAATTAATGAGGAAAATTTGTTTAAAGATCTATTAATATATGGTCATATTTTCTATTGAAGCACATTTAATTATGTTCATTTTAATCTTTTTCAAATTCTTATGAGAGAAGTGTGGGGTTAAGATTTCCACCACAAGCACCTAATGACAAGTGGTTGTATGATAGCAATTCTGTCTGAAAATAATCTTGGGGCTATCTATTATCTAGCTTGCGTTTCTTTCATGTTAATAAAGAACAATTTCTTAAAAAAGAGGTTTCACTTAAACTTTGTAGAACAGAAGCTTTGAACTGAGATTGATTTTTTATATAAGAATTATTTGTGAATGCCGAAAAGTTCTTTCAATCTGATTAGCCTTGAGTAATACATTGGGCAGTAGATCGATCCTCCAGTCAAGTGGAAGAACTGAGTGACAAAACATATATTATGGGTAGTTATGTTTACTCTTATGACGATGAATTTCTTATGAGTTTACTGTTGAGAATTATAAAATTCCTGAAGAAAACAAAATTTATTTTGAGTTAAAGGGAATACTTTCCATTCATATGTTGTAAATTATTCTAGAGTTGTTTGATGTTTGGAAAAAACGCAAAAATTAATACGAGATTTTTTTCACACGAAATTCGGGAAGGATATTGGAGACGTTTTGAAAAAACTGTAAACGCTTTTAGTGTATATAAGTTTGGGCATTCTAGTGCCATATGTATAATCGACATATGACACCATAAACTCGAACACATTGGTGGTTCCTCTCCAAAAAAACAAGAGATGAGTAAATCTGGTATACCCTAGGCGCAAAATGGAGTTATAAGAGTATCGGTATTATTGCTCATTATTATGGGCCAAAGTTGCACAAGGGTTTTACGCATGAAGTTTGAATAATTATTCCGAATCCACTGCTAATGCCATTTGAAATGCCGAAGAAGAATTTTCACGTGATTTTAAATCTCCCTGCGATAAGATGAAGTCATTTGTGGCAATTGTCGATTTGTCGGCTCTGTCTCCATTAACCCCTTGCCATACGATTTAATTTCAATATCCCAATTAGAAGTCACCTCCCCAATTTTGCTATTATATTTTAATTATTTCAATCTATTTAAGATGGTAAAGATACTTGAGACATTTAAGATATGCAGGTGAGTATTGTATTTAAATTCATTGTTCCATCGGAATTAAATACTGATTTAACAAAATCTAGGTATTAGATGTAATGCACAGACAAGCATATTTTATTTAAGGGATTAATATAAAATATTTTGTATCTACCACATAAAAAAACATACTGAAAAGAGAGAAACAAGCAAGCAAAATAAAAAATGTCTTTAGATAAAAACGTTATGTAGAAATAAAGTATAAAATTTTATCAAAAATCTGCAAATGAAACAAAAAAAATTAAACGAGTTGATATTCTAAGCAAATGGAGTTTTCAATCCATTTATCATCATATATATATTTTTTAATGAATGATTGTTTCTGGAATATTCTTGCTAAGCAATATAAAATAATACGCGACTTAATATACCGATAATATCCTTATCAGAGCAACTTCCCATCGCTTGCAATTGTGTCACCATTTTATTAATGAAAATATTTTCTACTGTTTAATAATATACTCATATCTTCTTTTAAATGTTATGTATTTCCTACCTATTAGTCTTAATCATATAATAATTCACCATGAATAGTATGACCCTTTCTACATAATTATTTATTAAATTCTCTACCAGATGGTGTCTTACATATATAAATGAAAATTTAAATTAAAATGAAGCTATTAACTCCACATTTTTTCTTGCAATAAACCGCCATCGGAAATGCACACTGCAATGTACCATACCCTGTTACTTAAGAATGCCAGTAGTAACGAATACAAAATGCCATCAACGCATTTCCCTCAGGGTGCATAGATTCTCCTCAGCAGTTTAGTATAATTTAGTTATATTAACGTCTCATTCACTTCAAATAATATTTACATTGCTGTATACAATAGTTAGTTCACACACCTGATACAATTGAAAAATTAAGAGAGTTCAAACTAAAATTCATAAGAGCGAATTAGATACCAGATCTTAATGAAGCATAGTAATATTTTCTATTGGGAGCAATTTTAAACTATTTTTTTATAATCACATTTCAAAATTTTTTTTTATGGGCCTGATTTATACTATATGAGTCTGCGCACTGTGCAGTGTAATGATGATATTCTGCTCAAAATGTTCTTAAATATCTATTACTGCGATTTTCACTATTATTGAGAATAATTTCGGGAAAAAAATTTTCATTTTAAGTTTGAAGGAAAAAAAATTATCTTTACGACGATTTTTTTTTTTATATTGATATTATTTTGTTGGCTTCCCTGAGAATAACGGATAGTAATTCTGTCTGACATGGGGAAGAAGAGGCTACCAGATTCCTTAACTCCTTAAGAGTCGCATATATTCTTTTTGCTATCTAATGAGATGATCCTTCCTGTTTTGAAAGGGCCACGTTTTCATTCTTCTAAGAAGACATAGAATACTTGAGATGATTCAACTTAATTTTCGGTGTCAAATTATATAAATCTAATTAATGATTAAATTTTATTTTATAAGCCTAAAATGTGATAATTTGATGCACGTCAAGGTGACGGGCGCTACTGTTAAGGAAGGCTTTTTCTCAATCTTATGACATGAATTGTCTATGAGTTTAATGGTTGAGGATACAGAACTTTTAATATATAAATTTAAATTTTTAATGAATACTTTCAAACTATATGCTTTGTGAATTAATCGAGAGGCAATGGTATGTGTTAAGCTCTAAGATCATGAATCTGGAAGAAAAATTGGAATCTATCTGCCACAGTTATACGTGTGTGTAAACCAGTGTTTAATAACCGTCTGATTTCAACGTTTCATGCACGATGATAATTTTTTTTTCTTCCAAAACTTGATTCTGCTGATGAAACAAACAATTTTGAGCATCGAATTTAAATGCTTGCCTTCTACGTATGCTGGATTGAAAAACATTTAGTTAATATCCATTATTTTCTAATCTTCTGCCCCTCGATACAGAAGTTATTAGTATTTAGGTAGCGTTAAGTAAAGAATAGTGTTCCATGATTTCCCTCCCCAAATAGCCATAGAATCAGTTTATAGTTCAATTGTTCCTGAAAGCTGCTGGTGAATGTGGACTAACCATTATTGTATATAAACAACTAAATTGTGTGTAATGAACCACAGCCTATGATTTCACTGAGAGGGGGACAGCAAGCAGAGAGCCCCTGTAAGATGAGGAGTTTCCTCTCCCTCTCCCCCCCCCCCCCCCCCCCCCCCCCCCCCCCCCCCCCCCCCCCCCCTTCCTCTCTACTCTGCTTAAGTGAAAAAAGACCTTCTGCTTTTTTGAAAACATTTGGAAAATAAGCTAATTATAAACATACCAAAGAAATACTTTTTTCTAATTAAATGTTAATTGAAAATTAATTAATGCCTTTAAACCCAAGATATCTAAATACTACATCCAGATCCAAAGTCACGAATCTTTCAACAATTTGGGAGGAAAGACCAGTTTATCAAAAAAAGTCCGTATTTGTGTAAAGAAGTAATTTACACATGTAGGATACTTCTTTTTCTGGATATATATATGTATATATCAACCTGTCCTGTCCTGGGTCCCAGCGCTTACTCCAAAAGGGTGGCAGGTTTCACAGGCCGGCATTATGAATCATATAATACAAAATTATTTCATTTGTATAATTAGTGCAGAAGGTCTTCCAGACTTTCATGTTTAGTCAAGTTGATCGATTTCCTGAGCTCAGGAATGCTATTTCATATAGCATTCCGCAGCTTGGACCTCCTGGACAGGCCTTATACCTTGGATATTGCGCCTGTGCTCATTTCTTTTAGTTCTCAAAGTGTCATTGTGGTAGAATTTAAAAGATTTCGTATTTTTAAGAGGTTTCCTTTTTGAAAGATCCAAAGTCGCTTGGAAAACAGATTTAATTAATTTTCTAACTGGAGGATAATGCTGAAAATACTGTTTTTAAATATTCAAAATCACTCCGGAAATTTTGATGAATTTTTTAAAACCTCTGTTTAGATTTCTAAATTAAAATCTTCGGGTTGATGGAAATCACTATGAACTGCGCACAGGCATATCTGTGATCAATTAGGATTCAAAGTTCAGGAACAGACCAGTATAGCAAGAGATGCCGATAGGCTGAAGGAATTAGTGTTGGTGACTGGAAACCCAGAGAGCCAATCGATGAGACAGAAGTTGGTTCCAATATTATCCGCTCATTAAATATTGAAAAATTATTGATTGAAATAAAACCTGGTACAACCCTGACTCCAGTGATCCTCAATAAAGTAGCCACAAATTCGAGTTTGACATTGAAATCAACAAGGAGCAGGTCAAAAGAATCATTTAGACCAATATTTTGAATCTCTATAACAAATCATTATCAAGTATAGATGAAAGTAAATACTTGATAAATTTATTTTATAATTATTTAAAATGAACAGAGATAGTAATAGAATTGAATAATATTGTAACAGGCAAATTTATAATTTGATTTTAAACAATAATAAATAAAGCTATTATTCCGTTTAAAGAAAAATTGTCCCTCCGAGAGCGCTGCTCAAGGGGAGTGCATCCATTACGTATGGATCTTCTTTCTTGACAAATCTCCATCGTTAGATCTACGGCGGTCATAAAGGCTGCTCTAGTGCGTCAAAGGAGTGACTAACATTTACTTTGCATATGAAGAAGTAAACATTGAAAACCCTTACTGATCACGATTCTAACTGTATTGACATAGCAAAAACGCGATGTGCAATCTATCGCGTTCATAGTTTGACATAGTGAGGACACTAAAAAAATGCATCTCTTTGTATGCTTGAAAATAGTTTCATTCGACATACTTAAAACAGTATTATTATTCGGCCTTAATTTCATGATTGTGTAATTTTTAAGTCGTTATTTAGATGCAACGTTTGGAAACGTGTTCAAATACTGTTGAGCCAAACAAGTTATTTATATGCAAATCTTTATGAGTATAAAACCATCCAACACTATGTTATTATAAACATATTAAATAGCATGTGTAAATCGCAGGATACAGCAGAAACTTAAGAAGCAGACATGTTTCCAAACTGAGGAAATGGAGGGAAACGCTGTCCGAGTGTTAAATCTAGCTATGCATCTGGCAGCAATATTTTTATGGATTTGATCCGATTTTTCAGTTTTAATTTAGAATATTTAGTTTTTTGAACGAGTTTCATATTTAAAAGTTTTAAATATCTACTTATCATTTTTGTCATACAGCTTCAACTAGGATAATTTTGCTCAAATTTTTTTCTGCACTTTAATGTGATAATTATTATCCTGTGAATATTGATTTATAAATAGAAGGAGTAGATTTGAGAATAATAGTGAAGCCCCAATCATCAGTTGGAGACATATCAAAGCTTTTGCAGGTATCTTATTTACTTTATTAAGCATTAACAAAGCGAGAAATTTTGGAATGTCGACACAATTTATGGATTAATAATTGAGTTAAATTTATTTTAAAGCAAACCCTCAAACTGAACATGCCACCATTTTAGAACAAGATATTTTACAGTAGCCCCATTGAATGTGGTCTGATATCTGAATGCCGCAAAATATCGAAGATATTTTATTGTAGAGAGAATCTTGTGCTATTAGGGTACTATAAAGAATTAAGTATGCAATTCATGGGGTAAATTCATTTATCAAATGAAACGCAAATAACACAATTTCACGTGAATATTTATTGAGACAATAAACTGAATATAACAAAAATTAATAGAACTTTTTACTGACAAACAATGCATGCACGCAATTATAGTTTTGAATAACAATTTTATTAAACAAATTATACACATAGAGAACAAATTATCATCGCACCATTAAGAACATTAAAAAATAAAATTCACACACACTAATTCTTAAGACATCACAATTTCAAAATACGATAATTCTATATAATTTTGAAATTAAAACACGACTCATCATTTAAAATTTTTTATCTACAATAATTCAGAAACATTTGCACATCTGACAACACTAAAAGAAATTAAACCCCAAGATTCAAAAGCAAACAGACGGAGGTAAACGAATTAAAAATACAATGCAAATACTATTAATTTTATAACACAAGTATTGACTAACCCTAAAGCAAAATAGGTCCCTTTATAAATACAAATCTAAAAAATAAAGCTCTTATTAAGAAATCTATATTAAGGAATTTTAGAATATGCACTTTCTTTCTTGGATTATATATAATGATTTGAATGAATTAAAGCATCCCAAATATTTCAGCATATTTTCTGGGTCACCTAGCAATGCTAAAGGTAACATGAATACTTAATTGCTGAAAACAATACCACAGCAGTCTCTTCAAAATTCTTGAATCCAACCGGAAGAAATGGGCCAAGGAAAGCATAAAGACTAAGTGAGGTTTACAGAAATTCCATCTCGCAGATACCTTCCAGATCTGAAAATGTCATAGATTTTACTAAACATTCCTTGAAAACTCCTCTACAGTCAAAGATTTAACAATCTTGTAATTGAAGAAACTTACTGGATCTAGCATTTTAAACAAGAAATACGGACTAGGCTAAATAAAAATATTAAGCTTAATGCTAAAATTAATTTAGCTAAAATTGTTTACTGAACTAATTGCGATTCAAGCAAATTTGGGTAATTTATAATAACCACTTTTATTGCACGTAAGTCCGAACAAACCGATTTTTTCCTTCTTTTGTCCGTCATCAGGCTTGCCAAGATCCTTTCTGAATAGTAAAGCATGTATTAGCCAAGAGTAAATGTGGATGCTACGAGTAATTCTTCAATGCACAAATAATCGTATGCTTGTAAGGCACAATATTAGAAACATTTATAGTCAATTCCTCACCAGGTAGAAATATTTTTTATCTAGTATATTAGAACTGGGATATAGTCTAGAAATTTCTCAGATGAATTTTCACCAATTAAATATACCTGACAGGGGATATTTATGGAATCATCATTTAATTTAGCAGTTCCGGAAAACCACGAGATTGTTCTGAGCTCGCTGTAAAGTCATTTTAAACTTCCAAGAAGTTGGAGATACTTGACAAGCGGTCATAATCCTGCGAATGTCCATTCCTCTTGTAGAAAGAAAGGTGCTGTTACGTAGTCAGTAAGTTATAAATGTATCTCATGGGCCATAAGTACGTAATATCTGTTGAACTGTCACTCGTAGTTGAAAAACTGATTTGCAGCCATTCTGGAGATCTTATTTCATCAGTATATATACAGAGAAATGAACTAATCTTACGGCAATTCCTTTATAACCAAAAGTACCTGTAGCTATATATAAGGATAAAGGTAAATGATCCATTTAACATTTAGCACATAGACAAAATACAGTGAAGTGTAATGCTCAGGTTTTACCGACCTATTGTTTACCTAGCTGGTATAAATGTTGCCCCTGTATGCTTTCGCTTTATCTATCTCAGTTTTTGATGTGTCTATTCTGAGACGCTCTGGGAGACGTCACTTTTTACCACACGTTAACAAGGGAAAAAGTGACGTCTCCGAACCCAACCGGCGTACCAGAATTAGTTGAGTCAAGGCATTGTATTCCAACAATTAATAGTATACTATTTCACTTTTACCTGAGATTTCAAATGAATTTTAGTAAACATATTTTTAATGTCTAATGCTTAATGCTGATTTCCGCTGTTTCAATAAAATCTTTGTGGGATTCAAAACAAAAGACTTTTGGCGATTTAGCCTTCCTACGCTATTGCAAGATTCAAAATCCACAAATTAAATATATTATCTTGGAATCATATAGATACGCCTAAAAAAATAAAAAATATTCTTTTCTATACTAAGAGAATACCAAATCATACCCTCGAACTCGAGAGGCTAGATTGGCTATTTGTTCTGGTTGGATGGGTATAGTGAAACTTATTGAAAGTATAAGCAAAAAAAATTACATCGAGATATAAAAAAACACATAAAAAGGCAAACTAAACTGTAGAAGTACACAAAGAACAATATAATGATAAACGGAAGTAAAATGATAATTAATACACTTTTTAATTATATTATGAATTTTTTATACCGATACTTGTTATTTAATTATGATGCATAAACAGGGACAAACACATAACGATGAAAGGCTATTTTTTTCACTAAGACACAACTTATTGATTGGATACTGAAATGTCTGATACTGGGACAATTATATATGATCAAACTTTAATAATATATATATTTTATTTTTTAAATATATTTAGATTGTTTCATTATCAATTACTTGCTGAAAGTATTGGGATGCTCGATACTTTGACAATAAATATACAAACCAATCCCTTTAATCTTATTATATTATTTAATTCTTAATAATATTATATTTAGGATTGTTTTATAATCAAAACGTATTTTACTATTATAACGGCCATAAACAGTCATAAACTCAAAACATTAATAGGCTGTTTTTCACAGATTAATTACTTCATGAGTACTAATATGCTAAAAAATCAGGGACTATTATATAGAGCAAGAAATTAATATTGCAAAAAATTATTTAATTTTAATTATAAACAAAGAGGAATTCTTAAAAAAGCCTCGTTAGAAAAAGTTTATGTTTTAATTTGCAATCGAATATTTATTAAATAAAGCTATTAAAACGCAGTTATATACGAAGAGAATTTTAAATAATAGTAAGCGGGCTTTATTAAATCTGTAGTTCATAAGACTAACCATTTGTGACAAAGAAAAGAGAATAAGGAAATAGGTTTTGCTAAGAATCAGTTTCTAATTGAAAACCTGCAAGTTTGACAATGTTCATTAGATTCTCTTGATCATGAATCTAGCCAGTCTCTCCTGAAAGCATGCATAATCTAAAGCCCTAAGTAGATGAAAGACTGTCAGATCTGAAATTATCGGAGTCTTTGGGAATAACAGCTCACACGCAGAACGAGGAAACATTTTGGAAAGAAGAGCACCTGATATTAAGATTATAAGTCTCGAAAATGCACCGTCACAGGAAACGCTTGAACTGCAAAAAACTTCCATGTCAGTACTCAGGATCCGGAGAGTGAAAGGCCTGATTACCAATGCCATTGGTTCTAAGTCGATGCATAAGGCTCTTGGTTTACAGCTAAATTTTCTTGTTGCATAGTGATAGGAGCGCCCACTTGAAACGTGAAATGTCTCATCACCTATCCTCAAATTCAATGAGGATACTGGTTTAATTATTCATTAATATATGGTCATATTTTCTATCGGATATCCATTAGATTATGTTCATTCTGTTAATCTTTTTCAAATTATGAGAGGCAGGACAAGATTTTCACCACAAGCACCTGTCGCGGACGTATGGTTTTGTGATAACAACTTGCTTGAATGTACACCTTCAATACTCCATTATATCTAATATTGCGTTTCTTTTTATGTTAATAAAGCACAATTTCTTTAAAAGAGGCTCTAATTCAAACCAGGCACAAAAGCTTTAACTAAGAGAATTTTTACATACGAATTATTTGTGAAATCACGGAAAAGTCTCAATTGGATTAGCCTATAAGTCAAGTCTCAATTGTCCAAAGTCTCACCTGGATTAGCCTTGAGTAAGTCAAGTCTCAAATTTTGTCCAAAGTCTCAATTGGATTAGCGTGAGTCCTCCAGTCATGAGAAGAACTGAGTGCCAACATCTTATGGAGCTGGTTCTTCTGCAGCTTACTCTTATGACGAGATGAATGTTTTATGAGTTTCGGTTGAGAATATAAAGTCCTTGAAGACAGAGATAAATTTTCTTTGAATTAAAGGGGATACTTTCTATTCATATGCTTTGCATAGTCGAGAGACGTTTGATGTTTGATGTTTTGAAAACGCAAAGTTTAACTTGAGGTTTTTCACCAAGTAAATTCGGAGTAATTAAATTGGAGATGTTTGGAAAACTGTTAACGCTTATATTAAAGTTTGGGCATTCTAAAAGAGGGTATGGGACCAGAGAGTGACAATTACAACTCGAATTCACATTGTAGTTAGTCTCCAAACAACAAGAGATGAGTGGATATGTCCTATGCGTAAACTAGTTATAAGAGTATCGATCTCTTCCTGTTCGTTATTAAGGGCTAAAGTTGTATGCAAGAAGTTTCACAGTTTGAAGTTTATTAGTTTCCGAATCCTCTGCTCCTGCCATTTGAATGAAGAAGAATTTTCACGTGTTTTTTTAAATCCCCCATTACAGGATAGCGGATATCATTTGCGGCAACTGCTGATTTGCAGAGCCTGTCTGTGTTCTGCTCGTTACCCACAATTCCAACACGAGATGGTACCTTAACAGATCATAATAGCAAAACCGTAGAATTGAATCTTATTGGAAAGCTCTAAAATATTTAAAACCAGTGATGATTATGAGGGTGAGGATAAAACTACTTTAGGACTATAAAATACTTAGAGAATCCGTGTAAATAATGAAATTCCTTTGGAAACCTGTCAGCAATTTCTTCCAAGGCAACAAATGGTAAGAATCACTATTGTGAGTGCCGACTGTGAGGGAGTGGAAGTTCAAAAGAAAAAAAAAGTTTTATTCAAAACAACAGCAAATGAGACATGAGCAGCTGACGGAGAGACAAGAAATCGGGTTTAACTTCTAAGACCACATGACTTCAGGAAAAATACTGAAACTATTTGACTGCTTGGGTTTTAACCTCTTGTCGGCAAGGAAAATGCTTAGACGTTCAAATCTCCATCTGAGAGAGTAAATGTTAAATTCTTTGCTTAGGGCTTGTGTGTTCTAGCAAAACTGTATGGTCTGGTGATTTACAGTTATATTTGGGTTTTTAAATATTTTTTTGTATTTCTGCAATCCAATTAACAGGAATGTCCACAGGACCCAAGAGGGAGTTGAATTTATTTTCCCGTCAATTTTAGCAATAATAACTGCTATATGAGAGCCTGGAAGAATTTGCCCAATATTTTGAAACAATATGTTGAAATAATGATCAATATCATTGATTTAGGGCTGAAACCTAGTGGGTAGCTTGAACTTTTGCAGGTATATAAAATGAAATATATACAAAAATTTTAGAAATCAAAATTTTAAACCGCAATCGGCGCAACTCATTTAGCATCGATTAACGTGTCTCACGGATCGGTGGAGCATCGGGAGAAACCACGAGTTCTTAGCGTCAGAGTGATAGGGAGCTATGGAAATAACTATATCCTTTCAATTTTAGTGCATGTAATGCCGAAGTAGTGGGATAAACTTACCGTCACAAGCGCATATTTACGGATCCCTACTATGGTTTTGATTATACGTTTTCATTGGTTCCTAGCACATGTGGATCATTATAGGGCTTTAAATGACGTCAAAGGCGAAATTTAGGTTTATGTTTATAGTATGTGCCAATGCTGTAGGTTCGTCTTTCTATTTTATTCCAAAGACGAACGTCATCTCTTTAGAAGTATCCAAATAATCAATGAAATGGTATCTTTGGTTTCCTCCATGATGCACAATAGCTTTCAAGACAAAAAATCGAAATCTAAACTAAGCGGCGCCCATGACATCATTCAAGCAAGCGAAGCTCATAACGCTGAGAGCCAACAAAAGCGATCTCATCCAAAACCAGCAAGTAGGATCCGGTAACCAAGCCAGCAAGTTCCACTTCCTTTTTCTGGTAAAACCCGCACATAAGCACAAAAAAAGTATGGGTGCTTAATCCTTTATTAGTTGCACTTGATGGGAAGTGATTAATTCCCGTCTGATTTAAATTTTTATGTATTTGATAATATATCTCATTGAAATGGTCGTTGGATTCACTACTTTGCTGCTGAAACACTCACATTTTAATTATGAGTAAAGTAGCTTGTTTTTCTATTCATATGAAAATGAAACAATTTGTAATACATTAAATGATTTTCCCTTTTACACGTCTTCCATACTGAAGTGATCAAAAGCTTACATGCATGCCAAAATAAAGAATACGCTCCTGTAGTTCAATATAGTATATATTCCTGATCTATTTGCGTGGATTTAATATAAATAGGTATTTATAATACTGACACTACTCGTATAAAATCAGTTGTAAAGGGAAGGTTCGTTTCATTACATAATAGCCAGAATGTCTTTGTCTGATCTATTATTGACAAAGCTCGTCAAGCAAAGTATGGTTTGTCTCGTGGTATATTACACCATAATGATATTTTTTTTATTATAGTTGTAGATTTTATTGAGATTTTCTCTTCAAAGGAGTTTTCATTAGTAAATGCCTGATTCTTGCTAGTAAAGAATGAGAAAAATGAATTTATTCTATTCCTACACTGATCGTTTTTTATTAGAGTAAGCTTCATATGAAATCAAAGAAATAAAGACATCTCTCTTTTCAAAAAACAAATTTCTTACTAAAGAAAAATTTACTAAATTTTGATAATATTTAAAAAAAGACATTTTTACATTAAATGGAATATATTTTCATTAGATTGCTATACGTCTCATCAAGTTTAATTTAGATTAGTTTTTATTATTTGCCGTTTGAAAGCAACAATTGACTTCTTTCGAGACGCCACCATGTAAGTTTGATTCACTGTCTGATGACAAGCAACATTCCGTCAATCCTGAATTTCGCACCAGCAGCAGAGGGAGGATGCCTGAATCCCGAGTCGTGCTTGTATAACCACATGTCTTCACGCACAAGGCTGATATCTGTAGAAATAAATTCTGAACATAGAAACTTAACAAGGTTCCGGTGGAATTTATAGAAATAGGGTAAGAAAAGGGAAAAGTGAGATAAGGAAGTTGAAAAGAAAAAAAGTTTTCCATATTATGCAGATTTGTATTCAGGTCATGTATCATCATATTCGCAGTATTCGTTCTATAGAGATAAAATTTTTTTGGAGATATTTTACTTTATAAAGATCTCCTTTAGTTTACACACTGCTGCCAATATTCACGCCTTAGATTGGAATAATTATCTAATTAGAGACCCACTGCCATCTCTAACTACAGTACGGCAATGAATGTGTTAAATATAGTCGTAATTATGTACGTAGTTTATGAAGTTTATCGACGCTTACAAACATTTTGGTGCATTTATCATGTGATCCGCAACGCAAATGGCAGCATTCTTGATGCCAAATCCCTGCCACGGTGTCTCGTTGAATGCTGATGATGAACATTTCCTTATGAGAAACATGATTAAACTATCAGTCTGGAACTGAGGTATTGAGAAATCGAGTGCAGTTTTAGCTTAGGTATATTCTATTATTATTTTTGTAAATATGTCGGGAGCTGTGAAAATAACTTTTCTTTTAAGAATATGGTCTCAATAGTAAGTTTGTGTATATTTTTGTACTTAATGCAGAACAAAATGCATCTATTTTTTATCAAAATGTAAAATTTTGCTTTAAGTAGCATTTTCTTTTTTCTGTAGCGGTCAACTTTAAATTGAAGCGTGTTACTTAAAAGTGACGAGTTCTTTATCTCAAATGTGGTCTAATTCAATCGTACGAAGGTTAATTGGTTATATTGGTAATAATAATTATTACCCTTTCTTAATCAAGAAGTTTTTGAGAGGGTGGCTTTTATTGAGGTGCTCTTCCAATTTTTTTAACAGCCGAGAATAGCATTTAGTCTGTTTGTATTTGTTCATGGTAGTGTAATCGTTGTTTTCAATCTTGTAACGATTCAGGGAAAGGTACTGTTATCTACTGGACTGAGAGTTCTCAGTCTTAATATTGAATAACTTTTCTAAACGTATTTTTTCAATTTAATTTCGCTGCTTCTAAGGAACTGAAATGCAACATCAATGATGTTTATATTGATAATTTCTGCTAAATTTTAGTGAGTATAGAATATATTTTACCTCTGTGGGAATGACCCAATTACGCATTGGTTTGTATCTTTGTTTATCAAGGGTAAACTTCATTCGTAGATTTATTTTATACTAATTACTTATCAAGTTCGTTGTTGAGTTGTTGCTTTTCCATCTTAATAACTGATAATTTTGTAACTGGATCAAAGTATTCGACAGGTTGTATCAGAATTGTTCGTTCAAATTTGTTGGGAAGGTACGGAATAGCAAAAGACAATTTCACCTGGAAAGGTTCTGGTCCAAACAAACGCATGACGTTGTAGATGGCTGTGTGTATTCACAACTTCCGTTCACACGCAAAGCCGTCTGACAAGAGTAGATGGTCGTCTTTCGATAAGATGACATCACAAAAGTAACATGTTTCGGTATACGTTTAGTGAAATTGCACATGCACTCAAAGAGCAGCTTAAATGTATGCTGAAGATACCCTGCTGATCCTTGTTGTTATTCGTCAACAAATGTGGTTTCCCTATGACGACGCTTTAAAACATTGCTCTTATACTGTGCTTGAATACCTCATTAGAAAATTGGGACTGAATGGATTAGTCGTGGTAGAACAATTCCTGATTCAGTTCAGAGAAAATACTTACCTTTACGCAGTTTACTCATATGCACAAAAATGCATACACTTTTCAGGCACTATTGAAAAGATTTGGGGCACAAAAATTTAAAATTTTTGCTGGTTTGTTACTTTCTTCTTAGTATAAATGAGTACCTCTCCGAGTCCAATAGATATCCAAAACGTCTAAGTCTGGAAATATTTTTCTCTAATACAATGGTTATGAAGAAATAAAATTCATTTCAGTACGTTCGTTTTTAAGTTCATATCATATATACAATATTTTTTGCCTCTATTTTATTACAGTTTAAATTATTTTGATTTCAGAAACAATATTATACAATATATAAGACTTTCAGTTTTTTAAGGAAGATATTTTTTATCTCTGGTCCTTATCTTTTTACGTCCCATCCGAGTGCATCATGCCAAATGTTTCGAGGACATCTTGGGACAGAATGTTCTTCCATCAAACTGTCTAGTATACTTCCACATAGTGCGGTGTTTTCGCTTTTTATCAACTTAATCTCATGCTGAAGGTATTCGAGTAGGTATTTTAGCCCAATATCTTGATCATTCGAAATTATTTGTGGCCAAAATATAATACAATCTACACATAATTATTGTATTAGTTTCCATACTTAGTTCCCTTTATTTAGTTTGTTGCATTTTTGAAGTTATTGCGAATATATATATATGAATACAGACGATCAGACACTCAACCAGTTAACAGATTTTGTTCAAAACTGCATGCGGGCCTACAGTTCTAGTGATAAAACCATATCAAAGTTTTTCTTGCAGAATCGCATTGATAAGTGCAGTGAAGGACACAGACTTCCCTTATGTGGGTTTTTTCTGCAATTGGATACACTTCAACAATTTTGGTGTGAAGTTTTGGTTTGGTTTGTGTTTAATGGCGCAAGAGCCATCTTTGGCTATGCTGCGCCAGGGTGTGAAGTTTTACATATGAAGATTTATTCATCTAGCTCATTCCCGTCTTTAGTAATTGTATTTGCAGGCAGACAAAATTCCAAAAACGGTTTTGAGTTGAGGGTTGGACTGAAGGTCTAGAACGAAGATTCCTCTAAATCTCGAGGTCAAATATGTTAACGATTACAATATTGTCTTAATGTATACTTCACATATTTATCACCCACGCCGACCAACTCACCCATAGGGTATGAAGCTTTTTAGCTGTCGGGCGGGGAAGAGTACGAAGAAAAAGTGTTATATTGTATAACCAATAAATAATTGAAAGAAAAAATAAAAATGAAATCCTCAAAAACAATATATGTAATGCATTAAATAGATATATACTCATAAAATGCGAAATGCAACGGAATCAAATACAGACTATTCTTTGGAGAACGGCGACCAGAAAAAAACAGTCAAAATTGAACTAAACTATAATACAAACGTTAATTTAGGAAAGAAAATCAATATATGCTTTAAAGAAACTTTTCTTTCCGGAAGGTCGTGCCTCTAAAATAGTCTTAACCCTTTCACTACCAATATTTTTTTCTGTGAAAAATCTAAGTACTTGAAAACCGGCCTTATTCACCATCGATGGTTAAACCATGATCAGCGGTTAAAAGTGAATTTACACAAACAAGCGAATGCTGACCGAAATGATCGACTGGATGTATAACCTAACTGGCGAGTTGGCGAGAAACTCATTTGGCTCGAAGGCTGAGGATAATTTTAAAAATCGCCAACAACCGAGAATTTGAGATACCATGCCAAAATAGCAATCCGCTAGGGTATACGTTTGGTGACGCACTTCGGTCAGTTTTCGCATCATCATGGCAGAACCATCATTTAACTGCTGATCATGGTTTAACAATGGATGGTGAATAAGGCCGTTCATCAAGTACAATTAAAACATCGATAATATGCTGGGAGAAAACACCAGGGGGTGGAGGGATCAGTGGGACATATGTCCCAGGGGTACACTTAATTGTCAGTGTTACGAAGGGATACCAGTGGGGCATGCACTCATATTAATAAAACGCATATTTATCCCATTGGGTCATATGAAACTGCCCGGTGGTGTCGAAAGGGTTAATAGCTACTGTTAAAAAAATCCCTGAATATTTTAACATGCTTTGCGTATCGAGAAGAAAACGTTGAAAAACTTCCACGACTATGGTTATAATCTAGATTACCGAAGCAACAACGCTATTTAATAAACATCATGCGAAAAATGCTTCTTCGTAAGTGCTTGAAAATGAGTTCAAATCGACATACTTAGGGGAAACAGCGTATTTCGATTTAATCGATCTCTCCACATCTGGTTGCGTTATTTATTTTTGCGGTTGTTGCCATAAATATGGTGGAGCGTCTTGTTCTATTAGGAAAACAGCAAAGATAAATTTTAAAATTCATGGGAGTTAAATTCATTTGCATCAAAGATTGAAACGCAAATAACATCCAATTTCAATGAATTATTTATTGAATAAAAATAAAGCAGAAACTTTACAAGAAACGTTGTGTACTGACAAAATGCAAGGCAGGCAAATTATATTTTGAAGAACTAATTTTGTTGATTTAAAACAAATTATATTACACATTAAGTACAAGCAAATTATATACATCCACCATTAAGAACATTACAGAAAATAAAATTCACACCATATTTTAACGACATCACAATTTCAAAACGACGATAATTACTTATAATTTTGAAATTAAAACACGACTCATCATTTAAAATTTTTATTACAATAATTGCAGAAACATTGTTTATGTGTGCAAAACTAAACGAATAAATAAACAAAAAAAGCACAAAATTTATTTTTTCACAAAAGTATCGGAGAAAAGCTTAAAGCATACAGGCCCATAAGTAAAGTATAAATTTATTAAAATAAAGCTTTATGCAGAAATCTTTATAATATATATTTTTATTTTGCTTTGAATTATCTACGATTCGAATGCATTAAATGATTTTAAATATTTCAGCATATTTTCTGGATTACCTAGCTAAGCTAAATGTGAAAAGTTAAGTTTAATTACTAGGCAACAATACGATACCAGCTGTCTTCCAAAAGTTCTTAAATATCGCCGGAAGATCGTTGCAAAGAAAGCAAATTCCGAGTTTCACAAAGAAATACTTCACACCTATTCAGATCGGAATTCTATCGGAACCTTCCTCGCATTCCCTTCATAATCAAAGTTTCCACAATCCTTTAATCGAAGAAACCTATTGATCTAGCATTTTGGACAGAAGAAATAAGGAGTTGGCTGAATCAAAAATATTAAAGTTAAGTGCAAAATATAATTTATCTAAAATTTTTACTTGAATCAATTTTGCTTCAAAGCGCAACTTTGCTACTTTAAGATCAATTAAAAGAATAACTACTTTATTGCATCTCATTTTCGAACAATGAAATTTTTCAATGTCAGCTCCAGAATCAGTTGCGCCAAGACCATTTTTAAAGTCTTAATGACAATTTTTAACATAAATAGAGACACATACAGATAATTCCTGATATAATAAATATTCATAAAAAGAATTTGGCACAATATTGCAAATATTTACGCATATTTCTTCGCCAGATAGAATTTCTTTATTCACACCAGGAAATGGAAAATAATCTTTAAACATATGGTGATTGATTCTCAGCTGTAAAAATACTCCGACAGCAACATTTAAGGAATCATTTCTTTTTAATTTAGCACTTCCGGAAACCAGGAGAGTTTTTGGAACTCGTTCTAAAGTCATTTGAAACTTCCAAGAAGTTGGAGATATTTGACAAGGGGCTCGGTAATCCTGCGTGAAAGACCATTCTTCTTGTAGAGCAGCAGCGTTACACAATGAGAAATTATAAAGTATTTCATGGCCATTATGATGCGGTTTTTGAGAAACCACCACTGATGATGCTGAAAACTGATTTGCAGCCATTCTAATAAACCTTACTTATGTCGCTATATATAAAGAGAATCAAATTTAAACCAGATCGCACAGTACCTTAATACCAAAAGTATCTGTATCTATATATATGAGAAAGATAAATGTGTCCTTTTAAAGATTTAGTGACACAAACAGTTAAATGCCAGTTACAGTGAAGGTAATGCTTCAGGTTTCAACCCAAACTGACATTAATATTATTCAATGTCTATTCTCTTTATCTCAGTTTTAACTGGAGCTTTATTATTAGATGCTTCTTGTGGGAACAGTTTGCATTGCAACAAAACCAGTTTCAAATTGCCGATGAATTTCCCACCCTGGATAAGTCGATTTGAATGAGATTATGTTTGAATTTTCATAAGGACAATTAGTACAAAATTTGTTTGTCTTAAACCTTACAAGGCGCCAATTACTTTTATCGAATAAATTTAAGGCCTTATAAATCAGATTATAAAGTAAATAATCCATACTTTTTTTGCATGTTATAAATACATTTTATCGATGGAAATTTAAGGGAATTTACGAATAAATAAAAAAAATCTTCATATAAGTGTATACGAAAAAAGAGAATAAGATGTTTCGACCGCTTATATGTCAACAATTTGGCAAAAAAAACTTGACTCAACTAAGACAATTAATAGGATTCTACTTCATTTTTATTCGAGATTTTAATGAAAAATAGTAAAATATTATAAAGCCTTTCTGCTGATCTACAAGCCTTGCTGTATTAGTGTCTTGTAAATTATCCGAACGAGGGCAGTTAACTATTTATTGGAAGAGTCAAAATCCAAAATGTAAACATACCACGCCATGAAAATAACAGATTCTTTCTATACCGCAGAAAGAATGAAACATTTCAGGAAGCAGAGAAACTGATTATTAAAATTAGGAAGCTTTAAAATATATCGGGAAGGCAGAACTGCAAAAATTTCTGATCTGTAGTGCTTCAGGGATCATAGAGAAAAGTCGATTACAAAATGAAATCGTTTCTGAATCAGGATACGTAGTTTTTCCTTCAGCAGTATTTTCATTGCTGTACAGTAATCAGCGCACCTGAAACGCGAAAGTTTTGGTTTCCTCTTAAATTCATGAGGATAGTTGTTTATATGATCTACTAATATATAGCAATATTTTCTATTGAACCAACATTAAAGTACTTTCTTTAGTGAATCTGTTTTCAAACTTCATGAGAGGCACGAATAAGATCGACATCTTAAGTGGTTTGTTTTCTCAACTATCTAATTAGATGACACCTTCTATTTTGGAAATAAGTTTTCATTTTTATTTAATTGTGAAAATAAAGGACAGCATGAATGTTTATGGATTCCACGTAATTTTTGTATTGAA
Source organism: Araneus ventricosus (assembly GCA_013235015.1). Taxonomy (NCBI): domain Eukaryota; kingdom Metazoa; phylum Arthropoda; class Arachnida; order Araneae; family Araneidae; genus Araneus; species Araneus ventricosus. The sequence goes on from BGPR01003743.1 coordinate 19,856, forward strand.
TTATAACGTCTGTGAATGACTTTGTTTCAGTTTATAAGTTGAAAATTGTGGTAATTCGATGACAGGAGAATTTCCGGGCATACTACTTAAGGGATTAACACAATAATAACCTGCCAACTGTGTTGTAGTGATAATAATCCTGCCGAAACATGATCTTTAATTGCCTCATCACTCTCTACTGCTGCGTTTATTTTTATGTTAATAAAGAAAATTTCTCAAAAATAGTTTAAGTTAAAATTGTAGCACATAAGCTTTAATCGGAAATTAATTTTTTATATAAGAATCATTTTTTAAATCCCAGAAAAAAGTCAAAGATAAAAACATATTAGTCTCAATGGGATTGCTCCGAGCAATATATTGGACAATAGCTCCACCTGTCAAGGGGAAGAACCTATTACCAAACCTCTTAAGGAAGGTTCTTTTCACTATTATGATGATGAATTGTTTATGATACTCATGGTTGAGAATATAAAAGTCTTGAAGACAGAGAAATGTTCTTTTGAGTTAAAGGAAATGCGTACTTTTTATTCATATGCTTTATGAATTTGGCGAGAGATACGAAGACGGGATTAACTCTAAAACCATGACTTAAGGAAAATAATACAGGCTATCCGACGCTGGGTTTTAATTTCCATCTGATTTAAATTTTCCTGCATTTGATGATAAATTCTTATTGAAATTGGTTCTTAGATATACTACTTTGCTGCTGAAGCACATTTTAATTATCACAGTTTAAATGCACATTTTCTTTATTCATATAGATTGAAAACAATTTGTAATAGGTTAAGTGATTTCACCTTTAAGTCCTTCCATACTGAAGTGATCAATATTTAGGTACATCAAGTTAAAGGATATTGCCTCTGTAGTTCAGAACAGTACAATCTGATCTTTTTGGATTTAATATAAATATTATAATAATTGATAGCATGCCGGATGAAATTAGTCAGCAGGTTGGTTCGTTTTATTATAATGTTGATGAATGTCTTGTCTGATCTTATTCTGGTTCGTTTTATTATAATGTTGATGAATGTCTTGTCTGATCTTATTATTGGATAAAGCTTTCTTCAAGTAAAGCACATTTTGTCTTTCGTTGATATGCACCATAATGATATTTAATATTGTTGGTAAATTTGTTGTGGTGGTCAATAGATTTCCTCTTCCAAAAGTGAGTGTTCAGTAGTTTATGGCCAGATCTCTTGCTTTGGGGGATGGGGAAGATGAATGTATAATATTCCTTCATTGTTCGTGATTATTAGAATAAGCTTCATATAAAATATTCAATGAAAAGTTATCAAATTATTGACGATACAGAACAATGACGTTTTTATTAGCTTAGAATAATTTCTCTTGATATGCTTTACGAATCTCTCAAGTTAAATTTATTTTAGTTTTTATTATTGCCCCGTTTTAAAGCAACAAAGGAACTATTTGCAGACGCCTTTAACTAACTTGTAGCAATTTGGAGAAATCGAGTTCCCATATATATGAATACAGACTAACAGACACGTAACCAGTTGACAGCTTTGGCACAAAATTGCATGTGGGCCTGTAGTTGTAGTGATAAAACCATTCTTCTTCTTCTTCCTAATCCTTCTGATCTGAATCAGATCAGATCCATGAGATCGTTCGCCTTCATCAAATCCAACACGAAATCCGGTTGCTTAAGCAGGTCTTCATACACCAAGGCAACACAGTCAAGTAGATGTTGCGGAGTGGCCTCAATCGTGATGCACTTTGTGCAGATATTGAACTTCTTATCACCACGAGAGAATCTGAGGGTTTTTAAGTGACCGGATGATAAACGAGCCAAAGAACCATAGTATAAAAAAAGTATAAAACCATACTGAAATCCATCTAAGTAGCCTTTTTTCTGCGGAATCGCATCGATAAGTACACTGAAGGACAGACAGACTTTCCCTCACCGGATGTTGTCCGTAATGTGCTGCACTTCAACAAATTTGGTGTAGAGTTTACATTCGAAGGTTCATTCATATAGCTCATTCCTGTCTTGAGTAATCGTATTTGCAGACAGACAAAATGCCAAAAACAGTTTCATTTCCATAACGTGGAGAGAAGGTCTGAAATGATTCCTCCAAACCTCGAGGCCGAATATGTTAACAATTGCAATATTTGTCTTAATGTATACATCACATATTTATCACCTACGCCAACCTACTCACCCATGGGTATGGAGTGTTTTAATGGTTGGCGGAAAGGTTTGGTTGGTTTGGGATTTATTGGCGCAAGAGCCAAATTTGGCCATGATGCGCCAAACGTACGGTGGTGGAATACAAAGAAAAAGTGTTATCTTGTATAAACAATAAAAAGTTCAAAGAAAATAAAAATGCAATCCTCAAACATAATATATGCATATGTCTATTTAGAACATTATAATGTTAAATGCAAAGGCATCAAATACGAACTATTTGTAGCGGAACCACAACCAGAAAAAACTAAAAGTATAAATAAACTATAATACAAACGTGAAGTTAGAAAAGAAATTCAATATATATTTAAAAGAATTTTTTCTTTCCAAAAAGACGTGTCCCTGAAATGTCTTAATCGTCACAGTTAAAAAAAAGCACTAAATATTTTAACATGCTCGCGTACCAAGAAATAAATGTTGTAAAACTCCCGCGATCATGGTTCTAATCTGGATTGTTGTAGCAACCACGGAATATAATTATCATACGCCCATAGTGACTTAATTAGGAACACTGAAAAATACATATTCGTTCGTGCTTGAAAATGAGTTTAATTCAACATGCTAAGGAAAAGGCAAATTTCGACGTCATCTAGCTGTCAATCTGTAAGCTAAATTTATAATTGCGCATTTTTGTCCTATTTTAATGTTTTATATTAAGTTTATAGATTATTTCAAGTTTTATTTAGAAATACATTAGGCTTTGTCAGTTTTATATTTACAAATTTTAAATATCTACTTATCTTTGTCACGCAACTTCAACTATACTAATTAATTTTACTCGTGTTAAAGTTTCTTTAATTTAAAGGGATAATTATTTACATTGAATATCGATTTGAATTTAGCTCACATTATTCTCCTATCTACTGCCTCTTTAATATCCATCCAACTACGATATATCAAATTAACCGATTCGCAGATCTGCTGTAATCTAGCATGAAATCTTTGAAGTTTTTTGAAATAGTACATCTTTTTGCAGTTAAGGGGAAACGGATTTTCTTGCTGGAAATCCCATTAAACTAATTTCAATCAATTCCCCAGTACTATCGAAACAGAAATACATTAGTCTTTCAGTCAGTTTTACATTCACAAGTTTTAAAAATCTACTTTCTCTTACAATTTCAATTATACTTATATTAAAGAATCCTATTTTTAAAGCGATAATTAATTCTACTGAATATTGATGTTTATTCGCTTCACAGTATTCTAAAATTTATCCCTCTGTTTAGCCCATTATCAGTTGTGACGTATCAAAGTTATTGCAGATCTTCGAATCAATTATCTAGTATTATCGAAACTGGAAACTTTTGGAAAATATAGACCAATTTACCCGAATATTAATGAGTTAAATATCAACCCCCAAACTGAAGATGCTACTTTATTAGAAAAAGATATTAAACACTTTCTCTTTGACGTGATTCAATATTCTGAATGTCGTAAATATACGTAGTAGAGATATTGTAGAGCATCTTGTGCTATTAGTGTAATAGCAAAGAACTAAGTATGCAATTCATGGGAGTTAAATTCATTTGCACCAAAGATCGAAAACACAAATTTCATACGATTTCAACAGATTTTTTTATTGAATTAAAGTAAAGCTGAAACTTTAAAATAAAATATGTTTAGTAACACAAAGAAAGGCAGGCAAGTTATATTTTACAGAATTAAATTCAATTGAAACAATTTATATTGCATATATATTAGATCTACTATTGAAACACTGCAGAAAATAAAATTCAAACCAAGACATTCCACATTGTAATGACATAACAATTTCAAAATTATGCCAATTCCATATAATTTTGAAATGGAAATACGACTCGTCACTTATCCTTCCAGCGGGCGCTCTTGCACAAATTTTACGACATATCGTGCATCGTATTAGATAAATATATCGTGCTGTTTTACAAAAATAAATACAGCTTTCCTTTATGATATCTGTATTTATTAGCTTAACAGCAAACAAAGATTTTATAAATAAAAATTGTACTTAAATTTATAAAAGAACGATATAAATATGTAATATACGATGCTCAATGCAAGTATCTTTTGAAAACGCGCGCCCGCTGGAAGGTTAAAATTCTTTTTCCCAAGAATTGCAAAAACACCGCATTATGTGAACACTAAACGAACAAATAAGCATGATAAAAACACAAAATTTATTAATTTTTTCACAAAAGTACCAGATTAAAGCTTAAAGCATACAGAAAACTAAGCAAAATATAAATTTATTAAAATAAAAATTTATACAGAAATCTTTTTAGAATATATAATTTTCTTGATCTGAATAACCTAAGATTTGAATGCCTGAAAGGATTTTAATTATTTCTGCATATTTTCTGGATTACCTAGTAAGTTAAACTAAATATGCACAATGATACTTTAATTACAATGCGACAATACGATACCAGATCGAAAAATTTCCGAAATTATTTTAGAGCTTTCTTTGCGTTCCCTTCATATCCAAAGATACCACAGTCCTTTAATTGAAGAAACCCACTGAGATAGCATTTTGGGCATGATAAATGTGGAAGTGGGTAAATCAAAAATATTAAAGTTAAGTGCTAAAATTAATTTAGCTAAACTTTTGACTTGAATCAATTTTGTTTCAAACCACAATTTTGTTTCTTTAACATCAATTAAAACTTATAACCACTTTATTGCATTACATTTTCGAAAAATGCATTCTTTCCATTCCAGATCTAGTATCAGTTGTACGAAAACGCTTTTTCATGTGTTGATGACATTTTGTAATATAAATCGAGACCATTACAGATAATTCTTGACATAATAAATATCTATAAGATGGATTTGGCACAATATCGCAAATATTTACACATATTTCCTCACCAGGTTCAATTTTAATATTTACAGTAGGAAATGGGAAATATTCTCTAAATTCGTCGTGATTAATTCTCATAACTATAAATACTTTGACAGCATTATTTATGGAATCATTTCTTTTTAGTTTAACACTTCCGGAAACCAGGAGGCTGCTTGGAGCTCGTTTTAAAGTCACTCGAAACTTCCAAGAAGTTGGAGATATTTGACAAGGGGCTTGGTAATCCTGCGTGAAAGACCATTCTTCTTGCAGAGCAGCAGCGTTACACAATAAGAAGTTATAAAGTATTTCATGGCCATTATGATGCGTTTGTTGAGAAACCATCACTGGTGACACGGAAAACAGATTTGCAGCCATTCTAAGAAACCTTACTTATATCGCTATATATAATGAGAATGAAATTTAAACCAGATTTCACAGCGCCGTACTACCAAAAGCATCTATAAATACGCGAAAGATAAATGTGTCCTTTTAAAGATTTAGTAACACAAACAGTTAAATGACAGTTACAGTGAAGTTAATGCTTTAGGTTTCAACCCACTCGTCTTCTTTACCAAACTGACATTAATATTATTCGATATCTATTCTTTTTATCTCAGTTTTTACTATAGCTTTATTGTTAGATGCTTGTTGTGGGAACAGTTTGTATTGCAACAAAGCTAGCTTCAAAATGCCGATGGATTTCACATCATGGATGAGTAGATTTACATGAGAATATATTTGAATTTATATAAGGACCACTAGTACCAGATTTGCCTGTCTTTAACCTTATAAGTCGTCAATTACTTCCATTGAATATATTTTAATCTTATAAATCTCTAATATATATAAAAGGCAATGTTTGTGTGCGTGCGTGTGTGTGTGTTTGTCTGCGATGTCCAGACGACTCTATCGCACTTACAGTCATGAAATTTGGCACACAGGTAGTCGTAATGGTGACTGAATGCACCTCGAAGCCGAAATTTTAAATTTTAATCTAGAATTTTTTTTATTTAATGTTTTGTGTTGTTTTGGTTGATTTTTCGCACTAATTTCTCAATAGATTGGTTTCGAATAATTGCACGACAAAAATAGATACACCATCGGAAAGAGCACGCGATTTCCGTTCTAATGAAGTTAGTTTTGAATTTCTAACGTAATTTACTGAATTTTGAGAATTTTTTAAAAAATACCCAGTTTTGGCATCAAGATGTTACTTTTGATTTTAAATTTGTTGCATCCGACTTTCTAATAACACTATTAATTTCAATTTTTTTCAGCTTATAACTAGAACGGTTCTGTCGGATTTAAAACAAGAATGGTTAAAATATCTTTTATCGTTTTTTTTTTAAATTAATTTTTTTCTGGGCCGTTGCGAGTTATTTTTCTCGATCGAGTTCCAAAAGCGGCACCTCTTCGGAACGTTGATGCCAATTTTGATTGGCGGACGCGTAGGATACGTCATGACCTTCACCTGAATGAATTACTTCGATTATTATTTTCGGATTTTATTTATATTTTGCTTGCTGTATAATAATCATTTTCACGTTCCAATTTTGTAATATTGTTTTGGATTAACGTACTCTGTACTGTAGCGTGAAAAAAAAAAATAAGCAGGAAAATCAAAAAATGTGTATCTTTTGTTTTGATTTTGTTTTCAAAACTTTTTCATGTCATTGTGGGCGGTTCTTTTTTTTTTTTCATTTTGTTAAAGTCCTGATTCCACGGGCAACGCCGTGCGCGTACTGCTAGTAAGTTTATAAAGTAGATAATCCGTACTGTTTTGTATGTAATAGAAATATATATTTTATCCATGGAAAGTTAAGGAAGTATACAACAAAAAAATAATTTGCTTTTAAACTACATATGAAAAAAGAGAAAAAGGCTTTGATCGAATCGAGGAATATTGGCGATTTAGAGTTATGCGCTATTGGAAGTGTCAAAATCCAGAAATTAAATATACCATTTGGAAATGATAGGGAAATAAAAAATTATTTCTGTACCGCAGAACGAGTAAAACATTTCAAAAAGAATGGATACTGATTATTAACCCGGAGGGGCGCGCGGTATGAAGATATAACACGAACACGCGCATGGGTGTGTAATACACCTCAAGTCATTATTTCGCTATTTAAGCAAATCTAACAGATTTTTTGCTATATCTGTTCCAAATGATCCATATAAACAGTTCTAATTATTCAAGAACGAATTTTTAAATAAAAAATTTAGTAATAATACATTTCATATATTATTACTTTCATTACAATAATACATTCAGCACATTGCAAACACATAGGAAAAGTATGTTTGCTACATACATGTTTTCTACATATTTTAGAAAATAATTATGAATATATTTATCGTTATACAAAGTTGATAGCAAAATAATTTCTGATGTAAACAGGAAAATTTATTTAGAAATTGAAAAAAAAAATCTGCGGGGCTTTACCAAGATCGAATAAATTTAGGGCGTAATTCATTTTTATTTTTCAGAATAGTTTCTACAATATTAAGCTTTTACTCCAATAGTTTTCTCCATGATAAGACACGAGCCAGTTGACTTCAGTTACATTACGTCCAGAATAATATAACTTTTGCATCAGTCTCATTTCATTTCACTTGCACAATTATTCAAGTTAAAAGTATCGTAGCTACAAAAATCTCTATTTTAGAATTTTCTTGAATCCACTTGTTTCTTTACTAAAACTTAAACGGCTAGATATCATTATCCTGCTATCCCCAACGCTTTCACTCAATTGAACAAAGATGCCAAACGTGAGGAAGGGGGTGTTTCACACCTCTTAAACTGAATTCAATAAAAAAATTAAATTATTTTTTTTAAAACAAGTTCCGTCCGACCAAAGGTAGCTAGCATGAATTTGGCTTATTTGAACCTAAGGGAAGTCAGTATATTTCACATTTTACGACGCGTGTGATGCCAAACAACTACTTGTGCTTTCTCGCGCGTTACGATTATAAAGCTTAAAAATGTACTGCCATCGGGAACACATAATAGCACAAACTTTCTGAACATTAGTACTTCATGGATCATAGAGAAAAGACGATTACAAAATGCCATCGCTTCCAAGTCAGGATGCAGAGGTTCGCTTTCAGTAGTATTTCTTTGCTGGATAGTGCTCAGCGCGTTTAATTGAAACGCGAAAGTGATGAGTTCATCTGAAATTCACGAGGATAATTGGTTATGTGATCTATTAATATATAGTAATATTTTCTGTTGAAGCAGCATAAGAGTATGTTCCTTTGTGAATCTGTTTTCAATTTTTTTTAGAAACACGAATTAGATTTACACAATAAAAATCTATCGACTGTTTCAGTGATAATTATCCTGCCTGAAAACTATCTTTAATGCCCTATTCTCTACTGCTGCCTTTCTTTTCACATGCATGTTAACAAATAACAAATTCTTAAGAAATAGTTTCAATTAAACTTTGTAGCACAGAAGCCTTAATCGGGGATGATTTTTTTATATAAGAATCATTTGTTAAATCCCAGAAATAAAGGCAAAGACACACTCGTGTTAGTCTCAATGGAATTGCCCTGAGTTATATATTGGGCAGTAACTCCGACAGTCAAGTTAAGGGAGGTTCTGTATACTCTTATGACGATGAATTGCTTACGAGTTTCATGGTTGAGAATAGAAAGTTCTGAAGACAAAGAAATTTTCTTCTGTGTTAAAGGGAATGCTTTCTATTTATATGCTTTGTGATTAGTCGACAGACAGGAAGATGGGTTTAACTCAAAGACAATGACTTCAGGAAAATAATAGAAATTATCTGACTGTGGGTTTTAATCTCCGCGTGATTTAAATGTTCATGCAATTGATATTAAATTCTTTTTCAAATTGGTTGTTAGATATATACTTTGTTGCTGAAACTCTTATATTTTATTTATCACAGTTAAATGCATGTTTTCTATTTGCATGTAATTAAACAATTTGTTATCGATTAAATGATTTGCCCTATAAACAATACCCTTCCATACTAAAGTGATCAGGGGCCGCGGTGGCCTAGTGGTAAGGTCTCGGCTTTGGGGCCGGAGGGTTCCATGCTCGAGACCCGATCCCACTGAAGATCCGCCGTGTATGGGGCCTGTTGCACGTTAAATCATACGTAGTGGTCAAACGTCCTCCCGTTGGTGTGGCGTGGAAGTTTGGAGAGGGGGGTGCCAGCTCAGGTGTCGTCCTCGTCACCTGACCGAGGTTCAAAATTACGAGGTCCGTCCCAAAATAGCCCTCGTGTTGCTTCAAAACGGGACGTTAATATAACTAAACTGAACTAAAGTGATCAGTATTTACGTGCGCCAAGTAAAAGGATATTGCTCCTGTAGTTCAACACAGTATAATCTGATATTTTCGGACTTAATTATAAACAAGTATTATAATTATTGACATCATTGGTATGAAATTACTCAGCGGGTTGCTTCGTTTAATTCTAATGTTGATGAATGCCTTGTTTCATCTTATTATTGGATAAAGCTTTTGCCAAGTAAAGCATATTTTGTCTTCCGTGGTATACACAGAAATGTTCTTCAATGTAGTTGGTAAATTTGTCGAGATTTTCTCTTCTAAAAACGAGTATTTAATTAATAGGGTGGATAGGATGGATTAAATGGATAGATAGATATCCTGCCAGTTATAAATGAGAACTGGAATTCCTTTTATTCCAATTCTGTTTGTCTTCATTAGAATAACCTTCACTTGAAATCTTCACAGGAAATTTATCAAATTATGGATGACTCTGATCACAGACCTTTTCAGCAGCTTAGAATAGAATTACTTTTTCAATTCCTACTATTAGTTCACACTCTCCCTATATATATCTTGTTCAAATTTTCAATCGTTAATAAAATACCTTTTATTCATCCACTCAAGTTGAAATACATTTTTTAAAACTTGTAGTGGATGACAATTGGTGTGGATAGAGTTTTTTCAATTTTTTTTTCTTTTTCATCCACTCAAGTTCAAATACATTTTTTTAACCTTGTAGTGTATGACACTTGATGTTAATACATTTTTTTCAATTTTTTTAAAAATTTTTCTTTGTTGACCTAAGTAGGATTTGACTTAAAATTTTTATTATTATTATTGATATGCTCTGTGAATCTATTGAGTATAAAGTCTGTTCAACACATGACGTCTGATGAGTCTCGTTTCCAATTGTATCAGACGGACGCATGTGTACGAGTATTGAGAGAGCAAAATAATCCATATTGGATAATCCATCCTGTTTGTCAACAGGGAACTGTTCAATCTGGTGGAGCCTCTGTGATGGTATGGAAAGTGTGCAGTTGGCCTGATATGTGACCTCTGTCACGTCTAGAGACAACTCTGACAGGTGGCAGGTACTTAAGTATCCTGTCCGGTCACCTACACTCATTCATGTCCGTAGTGCATTCCGACGGATTGGGACAATTCCAGCATGACTCTGCGACACCCCACGCATCGAGAGTTGCTACCAAGTGGCTCCAGGAACACTCTTCTGACTTTAGACACTTCCATTGGTCACCTAAATCCCCAGACATGAACATTATTGAAGATATCTGGGATGCCTTCCTGCATGTTGTTGAGAAGAAATCTCCACCACCTTGCACTTCTATGGATTTGTTGGCTGCCTTGCAGTATTCTTGGTGTTAATTTTCTCCAGGATACCTTCAGACATTAGGCGAGTCCATGCCACATCGTTTTGCGTCACTTCTGAGTGCTCATGGGGGCCAGACACGATATTAAGAAGGTGTACCAGTTTTTCTGGTTCTTCAGTGTGTGTCCGAAAAAATATTTTACAAAATGCTTATTTGATATTTAATAAAGTTTACACAATCATTTTGTTTTACTGTATATAAAATTTGGGCCGGATTCAGCTAAGGAAGTTAACCATAAGAAAGCTCTCACATATGTATTATCTATTGTTCTGTGAAATTCGATATTATCATGTGCTACCTAGAAAATTCGAGTGTTATTTCTCATCGTAAATATATGCACGTGATTTATTGTTGCGAATCTTGTATTTGATTTACAGTATATACTGTAATTATAAATGTTAAAGGCGTCTCGTAATACATTAAAAGAGGAATAAATAAATTTCAAAATTATTTTAAAACCTTTCAAACATATTATTATAATTACTTTTAAACCTTAATACCTTAATTTATTAAATTAGCAAACTTAGATATAAGAGCTAAAATTGCTTCCTCTTTGACTTCTAATTTCATTTTGAACTCGAAATTGTAAGGATAAAAGATAATTTAATTAAGAAAACTATTCAGATTAATTGTTGAATGAACATGAAATTTCGTAGATCCGAACTTTGTAACTACATTTTATTATCATCATTTACGCTCGCTGGTGTAGGTCTATCTGGTCTAGTGGCAATGTTCCGGGGTTGTACGCAGAAGGTCCCGGGTTCAAAGCCTGCTGTCAGTGGATGTGTTCAAAAACTAACAAAGTGCTATCCAACAGTTCGGAATTAAGTGATTAATATTTTTCCATGCTTCTAAAATGTATTTTTAAAATATTCACTATATTATAATAAACAATATTATATAATATTATTCTGTATAGTACAATATTATTTAATATAGTATAATATTATACAGCATTTGACATTATACAATATTATTTAATATGGTATAATATTATACAGTATTATACGGCATTATCCAATATCTTGGAAAAAACATTGTATAGTACTGAAAAAGTCTTACGTTTTACATTGTTTCAATATTGGGAAAAATATTGTACAATATTACTTTTCGAATTTTATGATATAAGATAATATCATGTGCTACCTGGTAATGAGAAATTTGGAGTTTCAAGAATATTTGAGTATTGATTTTCATGATTCAGATGAACCCCACCTAACTAGTAAACTATTTGTGTGTCTAATACACGTCGAATAATACAACAGTTTCAGCAACAAGAAACGTGAATTTCTGGTTGCTGAAATCTTGTTACAAAGAACACATACCTTTGTTGAAAGTAATATGAGTGCATATACTTTCAGAATAATTAACTTTGAAAAACTGTTAGAACTGCGAACTTTCCCTCAGCAATATTTCGTAATTTGAATAATTAACCCAAAAATAATTATAAACAATTGTATGTTTCATTTTAGATTCTATTATCAGCTATTTATCATCTTGAAATCAAACTCATCATTATTTTTAAAATTTAGTTAAAAAAAACTCATTTTTAAAAAGCAGCAAATGCATAACTATTCATTTTCTCACTGTAATTAAAAAGTATTGACATATAGGCCACGCATATTATTCATTCATTCACTACCCACTCCTAACCAGCCTGTCAAAGTAAGATCCATAATTTAGTATCCCGTTTTTGTTTTTTTCTGAATCATCTTTCTTTAGTTTTTATAGAATTTAAAACATTGCAAAAGGCTTGTATGTTACTAGTTTTTCTTTTTCTGCCCTACCTTATGCTAAATATATATTCTCTATATATTTTTATTATATATAAACATCATATTTCACTGCAGTGCCTGTATTTTATATGAGTAGAGTTAATTGAAAATTTAAAAAAATAAAAATTTTAATAGACCACGTTTTTAAAACGGACTAAAAAGTATAAAATAATTTCTTCTAGCCCCATACAGATTTAAAACGAAAAACGTGGGGCGCATGTAATAGATAATTGATGTATAAATAGTTTATTTCACTCACTAACAATTTTATTGCAATGGAAATGATATGAACTGTTGTGTGAGTTTTCTCAACGACAGCTTCTCCCTACACTCCTTACTATTAAATATTGCATGCGCCCCACGTTTTTCGTTTTAAATCTGTATGGGGTTATAAATCTGTATGGGGCTAGAAGAAATTATTTTATACTTTTTAGTCCGTTTTAAAAACGTGGTCTATTAAAATTTTTATTTTTTTAAATAATTATTTTCTGCTTTTTAGTCTTCTGTGTGTGAAATTTTACAATCGATTTTAAACATCTTGATGAGATTATGACGGAGACATGTGGCAAATTTCAGGTTTATTTCAGTTTCTCTTCACCTAATCATAAATAAAAAATTTTTATTTTCCTGAAAACGTAAGTTATGTGACGCAGAGACCTTTGAGATATAATGAAAAACGTACTGCGCATGCGCAAAGATATGGTTAAAATATGGGGTGCTTCGATGGTCCCATGGGCCATCCTTATACCCAAGAATCCAGGGACAATTTATGTCTCATTACTTTGTACGTATGAGTAATACAAAAAATATTTTGATAAAGATTATTTAAAAAGTTGACGTTGAAAAATAAATCCCAAATCCTAAAAGTTGGTTAACATTTGGTCTATGAAAAGTATCGCATTTTATAGTTTTGTCTACATGAAGTACTGTTTAAGGCAATACTCTGTGCAAGAAGACGACGGACTTCCATGCCATAATAACAATACATGTATTAGAACGTGTATACCTTTGCATTGCACCACCTGCATCCCCGTGTTTAGAGCCATTTGGCTCTGTATTTGAATACCAAAAAAATTTAGACATGGTTGTTTAAAATTAGTGAAGATATATAAATATTTCAGTTTAAATACGATGTGTTGCCAATATAATGTGGACACTTTGAAATTTGCGTATTTTTTTCGAATGTCTCCCAAAATCTTGCATGGATTTTCTAGAACTTCGAACACGTAAAGATTAGGCTTGAACTCACATTTTACAATGAAGATTCGATTACGAGAGTATTTAACCCTCTGACACTGAGCGAGGCGGTCCCGGACGGCCTAAAAATTTCTCTTTAACAACGAAGATGGCCGGTTTGAGGCGATTGGCTTCTTTTGAGGGGAGGTGAGGTTCTGAGATAGCTTCGGACATAAACGCGGGCGGGGGGGGGGTCCAATTACCCTTGCAAACCGCAGCCCATTTCCGTGCGCCTTAAGAGAAGGTTATAGCAGTGGGTGAGGTGGTGTAGTAAATGACCACCCAGGTTGGGAGAGTTCAATTCAGGTCGCTTCCTCCCAAAAGTTACCAAAAGTAAAAAAGTTTTAAATTAGCTAGAAGAAAAAAGTCGCCTCGGGTTTCAAGAGTTAAGGGACCGACAAGAAAGTGATGAAGACAAAAAAAATTCCATTTCAAAGAAAGCTGATAATTAGCTGAAAGTTCCATCAACGGTTATGGTTGATGTGTATAATATTTACATGCATTTTCGTAAACATAGCACTAATATTCGTAAATATATACGAATTTTTCTGCATGTTTTTTGCTTATAATTTTCAGAGTTTTAAACCAAATTGTATGAAAAATACAGAATACGTGACAATATCTTAGAAAAGCATTGTATTAAAATTTGAAGTAAATACTTTGAATGCTAACTGAAATATAAGTATTTTCGTAAATGATTTTTTACTATGCAAGTGCAAAATGTAGCGTAATTTTACTCTTTATGACTTAAGAGACAGATATATAGGGCAACTTATATAAAAATTCCAGTTCAGTACCATTAGTATACAGAAAGATATCGGCATTGCAACTTGGTGAATTTCGGTACACTCTAAGAGAACCTAAATGATGAGGGTTCTTGCACTAACTGATATTTTTTAAACTTGAATCTTCGAATAGTAATCGTCGAACAGTAATTTAAATTATATATTTAACTTATAAGTGTACATGAGTATTTAGGATAGTCTACTTCCATAAAATTCAATATTACTGTTCGAAGATTCAAGTTTAAGAGAACTTTCATCCTTTAGCTTCTCTTAGAGTGTACCGAAATTCACCAAGTTGCAATGCTAATATCTTTCTGTATACTAGTGGTATTGAACCGGAATTTTTACGTAAGGTGCCTTATATATCTGCCTCTTAAGTCATAAAAGTAAAATTACGCTATATTTTGCACATGCGCAGTAAGAAATCATTTACTAAAATTACTAATATTTCCTTTAATATTCAAAGTATTTACTTTAAATTTTAATACTATGCCTTTCTAACATATTGTCACATATTTAGTAATTTTCATACAATTTGGTTTTAAACTCTGGAAGTTATGAGCAAAAAACATACGGAAGAAATTGGAATTTTTCGAAGAAATCTTGATATCTTCCCGAATATTTCTGCTATGTTTACGAAAATGCATGTAAATAATATACACATCAAACATAACCATTGATGAAATTTTCTTCTAGTTATCAGCTTTCTTTGAAACAGGACGAGTGGAATTTTTTTGTTTTCATCACCTTCCGGTAGGTTCCCTAAATATTCTCGTGATCGAATCTTCACTGTAAAATGTGAGTTCAAGCCTAATCTTTTCTTGTTTTAAGTTCTATGAAAATCCATGCAGAATTTCGGGAGATATTCGAAAAAACATGCGAATTTCAAAGTGTCCATATTATATTGCCAACCCATTGTATTTAAAATAAAGAATTTAGACATATCAACTAATTTTAAATAACCTTGCCTAAATTATTTATTATTCAAACACATGTTCTGAAATCGCTTAGATTCAATTAGCTTCCGTTCCCGACCATTTAGTAATATAAATTTTATCTCTGTTTCAGAAAGGAAATTTTACTTCTGCTCTTTCAACCTTTTAAAAGCTTCTGGCAGCTATATTCCCTACTCTTGCCTAAATATTTGGATTCTTAATGATTCAGCTTCCTTTCTAAGATTCCAGAACGCGTGTCGAAGGGACTAAATGCCAGCATAGGATTTAACGTTCACTAAACGAGAACTTGGGGAACAATTATCTGCCTTTTAAGGGCTTTGAATTTGACTTAAAGGAAGGAAATGCCCAGAGAAGCGGTTCTGAACATTTTATAATCTGAAGCTACATTTTCCATAAAAGATTAGATCATGCCTCTCTTGAGGAGATTTTCGTTAAATGTGTTGTCCTCTTTCCCTCATAAGTTTGAGGCCGCGGTGGCGTAGTGGTAAGATGGCGCTTCCGAGCCGAAGGGTTTCCCAGTTTCGAAACCCAATTCCACTGAAGGTCCGTCGTGTATTGGGCCTATTTCACGCTAAATCATACGTAGGGGTCAAACGTCCAACCTCTGGTGTGGTGCAGAAGTTTGGAAACGGGGTGCCCGATCAGATGTCGTGTTTGTCATCTGACCGCTGTTCAAAATTACCAGGTCCGTCCCAAAATAACCCTAGTCTTGCTTCAAAACGGGACGTTATTATAACTAAACTAGTCTAAAGTGAACCTTTGTAAGATGGAATTTTATCACGTTGCACGCCATGTGCTCACCGGTAGCCAGTTTCAGCAGAGGACATTTTGCATCTGCTGATTTAGCGTCGTGTGCTCACCCGTGGATACATTTTATATGGGTTTTGCATATGCTAGCCGATTATTCGGTTTCTGGGCACATCATACCCTGATGCGGTCACTCCGTCCCCACTTTAAAAAATTACTTGTTAGGACCACGTGACCATCCGTGGGCAAGAAAAAAGCAGACATAAAGTAAGTATATATATATATATATATATATATATACTTCTATTTCAACGTTTTAGAAGCTTCTGGCAGCTCTATTCTCTACTCTTGCCTAAATATTAGGATTCTTAATGATTCAGCTTCTTTTCTAAGATTCCAAAACGCGTGTCGAAGGGACGAAATGCCAGCGTAGGGTTTAACGTTCAATAAACGAGAAATTGGGGAACAATTATCTTCCTTTTAAGGGCTTTGAATTTGACTTAAACAAAGGAAATGCCTAGAGTAGCGGTTCTGAACCTTTTATTATTTGAATCTACATTTTCCATAAGGGATTAAGTTATGTCTCTCTTCAGGAGATTTTCGTTGAATGCTGTACTCTTTCCCTCATAAATTTGAGGCCGCAATGGCCTAGTGGTAAGATGGCGCCTCGGAGCCACCTTACTGATATATATATATATAATATAAATCCAAATATAGCTTGTATATAATCATACAGAAATAAAGTAAACAAAACATATCAAGAATCAAATCCTATACTAAAATGTCATTATTTGAACAATACATCAATTTTAAATAAAATCTAAAAAATTGAAAATACTAAAGATACTATGAACAAAAAATCAAGTTTAAGCATTTATATGTCAACAAGTAAAAAAAAATCTGTTGTTATTAAAAGCATTGAAATTGGCAATCCAAGTAAATGGAGTTTCCAACAATTAATATAGCAGCTTGGCTGTGGACAAGCTTTATCCAGGTTAAATTAATTTTGCTGTACAAACCATCCCTGTTACTATTGTTGTTGAAAAAAACAAACAGGGTAATTTACCCTAAAATGAAAGAATTTAGAAAGAAAAGTCTTATACTAACCCTAACAATAAAACATAACTGTATAGAAACGACTAAAATTCAGAATAAAAATATGTAATATAACATTATATTGCACTAAAGACAGTAAATATATAATTCAATAAAATACCCATACTTTTCATTAAACATTAATTAATCAGTTATTAATTATAATAATTATTATTAATAATCAGTTAACAATTAACAGGATTAGTTAATTGTCTTCTCATCTCTTTCAATCTAACCCGCCACTCTCATTGACATCACATGTTGCCACCACCAAAATTTTTACCATGAAACAGCATAATTGACCAAATAATATAATTAATTTTTGATATAAAGAATTAGTAAGATACCTATATTAAAATTATCAAAACCATTTTAAAAAATGTAATGCAGTTATTTATCTAGATAATATTTAAAAATTGGTAAAAATATCTATTAAAAAGGAAAATTTCACACGAAAGATCCTGGCGCCATCTATGTAATAAATCTGAAACCAATAACTCAATAGCCAAATTTGAATAAAATTACACATTACGAGAGTAGAATATGTGAAAACACTATCCCACTATCAAAGAAATAAAAATATTCCTTTATAAACCAATATGAATGTTTTATTCTAAATGACCTAAATATTTCTTATCTATATATACTCTTAGAAAACCTATAGGCATTCCATAATCCAGTGCAAAGGAATAAAAATTTTTTATGTTCTTAATTCTAATATCAATGTCTGTTACTAAATTATTATTTCTAATTGTATAATTTTTTACTAAATTCTTGAAGACAGAAATGCTAAGATTACTATTCCAAAAAGGGAAATTATTAATTTGAAAATTAAATGCATTTCTTTTATCAAAGATATCTGTTACTAATTTATTATCTATGATTTTAATATCTAGATCTAAAAATTCTGCAGCTAATTCATTGTCATTAGCTTTTATAAGTTTTAAATAATCAGGATAGAAGTCAATATGTGGCTTAAGGTCTATTTCTTTATTGAATAATATTAAATCATCTATATAGCAGAATAATATACTATGGCTATAATTAGTCAAATCTTTCTCATAGTAGTGAAGATAAATATTTGCTAAACTATTGCTAGCTGGACCTCCTTGAGGCAATCCCTTAATTTGATGGAAAATCTTATTATCAAAAAAGATATAATTTTCATTTAGAGCAAGATTAATAAGATTTTTAAAATAATTAATGTTAATATCTTTTTTAAGATCATAATCTTTATGTATATTTACTAGGGTATGAGTCAAATCTTCAATATCTATACTATTAAATAAATCCTGGAAGTCAAATTATGTACACTAGTTATTTCTACATCTTTAATTACATTTAATATCTCTACACTATTATTTACTATAATTGTATCTTTTTGCTTATTTAAATTCTCTATCACTGTCTGTATGTATTTTTGCAAGAGTTTGCCAGATTTTGTAATATAAGTAATGCAACCATAACATATAATAACCATAATGTAATATAGTAACACTTCTAAATTTAAGAGGACTCTTCTGAAATTTTTGTGTAAGAAAGATGTGAGGATAATCTTTTTTAATATAATTAATTTCCAATTTTTTATGGAAGGCTTAAATTCTATTAGAAATTTCTCTTTCATCTAATTTTGTCTCTTTATAAATATCACTATTAATAATATGATCATTAAATATTATTTTGTAAAAATATTTACAAATTATAACAAAATTACTGGGCACTTTGTCTATATGGACTATTACAAATTCTGTTTGCAATTCTTTAATATGTTTTTTAATATCAGGATATCTATTAAAATCATTAGATTTAAAATTATAGTTAAAAAGATCTAATAATGTTTTATGTCTATATTCATTAAATGCCTCTAGAGGCAGACTATATTTAATTGCCATATTTAATATAAATTTCTCAATATTTTTTTAATTTTGCTTTTTAATAATTTCATTACTATTAGCTATAGCCATTCGATGCTTTGTACCTTTACTCATTAATTCTCTAAGTTTTTCATTTCCAACAATATTCAAATCTCCAGTAATTACATGTCCATGATCTTCATTCAAGAAATTATTATATTTCAAACACTTGCAATCATCACTCGTATTACTTTCTTTTATATTATTATAGTTAAAAATCATTCTGCCTAATTGTGTGTTATATTTAAATGCACGTTTAATTTTAATATTTTTTATAGGGAAGCAATTAATATGTTTATGTAATATAACAGAAAATTTAAATTTGTCATACTTTTTGTTCATAAAAAGGAAGGTACAATATTCAATATCTTTCTTATTGGAAGTGTTATGTGATAAATCAAATTTTTTATAAATAAATTTGAAGATATCTCTAATCAAATCCCATCCATGTGAGTCTGTCTTACTATTCATAATTAATTCTCTACTAGCTTTTATTTCTTTTTTATTTAATCCAAACACATATCGTTTAATCTTTTTTATGTTAAAGTCTTTATCAAAATTCTTACACAGTACCAATAAATCTTCATTAATAATCTTAAGTTCTCTATTATCTCTCTTGTGTCTAGCTATACTAGATTTACCATGTCTTTATTCTATATTAGAAGCTTCTACTTTATAGAAGTAATTAGATTCATTACCTTCTAAAACTTGCAAAATGTTTTTCCCAAAATACAATACATTAAATCCATAAGGATAAATATTGTTGTAGTATTCTAAAAAAAATTTCCCACCATAATCTATTTTTTATGTAAGGAACTATCTTAATGATGCTAATATCAACATTATCAAAACCATGCGCATGAAAATGTTCAATTTCTATTTTATTATATATATATATCATAAAAAATCATTTTAACAAAAATTATTTGAAAAAAACAAGAAATGGTCGTACAGATGAGATTTGCGCAATTAATTAGGTGCTTAATGTGTTAAATATAATGTATTGTGTTTCTAATATCAGTAATAATTGATAAAATATAGCAAAATTAATTTAAATATTAATTTATATTTAAATTAAATAAAAACTATGATTTCTAATATATTATTTTGATTTCTGTCACTACGTTGTTTACATCCTTAAAGGCATTTTGTTCCCTTTTCAGTGGATAAACCATATAAGTCGAAATTCTTTGATGTAGAGGTCTGCCCAGTTTATTACACAAATGATTACAGTCTTTTAAAATAGGCTGACATTGATCTATTACAATATTTTTAAACAAAATCCCACAAAGTATTTTGTGGCTTTCTCCGTTCTTTACATCTGGATTGCTAACAAAGAGTTACGTCCGTGACACTTAGTCATCAGGTCAATAAGTTAGTCGATACGTCAAATTGGCTACAGGTCTATCAGCGAAAATATCTTTTAGTCTGCAAGTGTGTGTATAAAATTTAATTATAATTTTCGTTTAAATTATAATTACTTAAAGTTATATTTATTTTAAAATCTCTCCTTTTTAAAAATAATAATTAATACTTTGATATAATTAACATTTTTCGAATATTTCCGATTGGTACTTCCATGAGTATAGATATTAAAAATGTAATTTTAATTTTAGTTATTACGTACACATTATTATTATAGTATTTTTAACCTATTGATATTATCTTTATAATCATCCACTTGGTTATTATAATAATTTAAGTTGTAATATTATTTGAATTCAGAGACAAATTTGAAAAATATGCTTAAATATAAAACTCGGCTGATTTTTTCTTACCCGATATGGCTTAAAATATTCTGGTTATCAGAAATTACTTTTTAATTGATATCATGTGTCGTAAAAAGGAATATGTAGTTTGCATTATCGTTAAAGTGAGCATATTCCTGGTGTGTGTTTAACTATTTCTAGGGCGTCAGAGTCGGGCGAACCCGTTGCATCTGATTGACCGCATGTTTAATGGTACTGGGAACTCCAAATCGATTAGATCACTGTGATTATGATTTATCTTTCTTACTTTTTTGTGTATTTTTATTGTTTTAATAAGACAAAGTTTTGTATGTGATTTTTATACGTCAGTGTCACTTCGGCGAATAGTAGGAAAACAGTTATTGTTTCAATGAATGAACTTGAAGAATATCCAAGTGAAGTGAGTGTTATTCAGATGACTGATAAAGCTACATGCTCCTGAAGCTGTTTCGAAATGCCTAATAGAAAGAGAAAGTTTCACGAACGGATGTAATGCATTTCATAAGTGGACTTCATGCAATAACTAGAAAAAAACACTCTACAGGAAAATTAACTCAATGTCAAAAATTTTTTGAAAAGAATCTTATTTTGAATTTTTAGTTATTCATGATTATGTCGAGACAGTGTTCAAACTTTACTGCCTTTTATATTAAATGGTTTTATTCTCCACCTCGAGATATCTCATCGTATTATACGTAGGGAAAACCGGAGCAATATGGTGATGTTAACAGTTAATTTTTAATAATTTTTTTAATAAATTCATTTTCTGAGGTTAGTCATTTTTTTGTATATATTATTAATTTGATCTTTTTAGTGTTTTACTTAAACTGAGAAATTTTTATTTTATTATTATCAAAGTTATTTTGCCATTTAAAAAAAGCAAAGCAAAAGTGCCAACTTGCCCCGGTACAGAGGCAAGATGACGACGGGGCAAGATTAAAGTTATGATGTAAAGTTCATTACTTTTTTATTTTTAGAAACTATAGCGCCGAACACTAATTAATTAAGCGTTGCTAAGTATTTTTGCTTGATTAGTATGTAGTGGAAGGGTTATTTGAGTTAAAATGTGAGCTTGTAGTAAATTAATATAATTCAAAACCAATTATTTTATCCTCATTCAGGGTCTGAGTAGCCCTCTGGCCGCCATGTGTGGCACTTGCAACACTCTATACAGGGTGTCCACACTTATCTTGGTCCAATAGCAAATTTCTAAACCATTAGAGATATGGTTCCAATTGAAAAAATGCTTTAAATGAGGGGGGAAATTATATTTTATGTTCTTTGAGTGTATAAATACATTTCTGAAATAGTTACGAATTCTAATTTTTTATACAGTTCCCCGCTCCCATCAGTCATATTTAGTAAAATATTTTTCACACACCAACATTTTAAACAAAAAAGTGCCACTCTTCTGCGACTAAAACTGATCGAGTTATTGAGCTTTGAATATTGCTGATTTAGACCACTTTACATCATTTCAATAGCCGTCTGGAAGACTATCCACCAATCAGTGCGTAACATTTACTCGTCGAGGCTGCTGATTGGTTTAAAATTATGAAATTCAAAGCTCCATAACTCGGTTAGTTTTAGTCGCAGAATAGTCGAACTTTTTTTGTTTAAAATGTTAGTGTGTGAAGTATATTTTACTAAATATGATTGATAGGACCGGGGAACCGCATATAAAATTACAATTCGTAACATTTTCAGAAATATATTTAGTGACTAAAAAAACATAAAATATAATTCTTTCCTTCATCTAAAGCTCTTTTCGAATTGGAACTATATGTCTATCTCTAATGGTTTACAAATTAACTATTAGACCACGATAAGTGTGGTCACCCTGTATAATCTTCCGATGGAGGGTCAATATAGATCTCATCACATGCAGGGCACTGCATTATATTTTCTTTGAAGTTTGAACTGACGTCATGACTGTCAGAAGTTTGGGCTTTTTTAAAGAATCAAACTTCAGTTTCTTTGTAATAACTCCTTTTATGCACCCTAGCCTCTTTCTTTGCTGTAAACTTTTTCTTACACCTTCTGTGTGTCTTTCTGAACCGACATCTCTTTCATAGGAAAGCTTATTAAAATATTTTCTGCAGGTCTCACACCTTGCGACATATTATGAAAC
Organism: Araneus ventricosus; assembly: GCA_013235015.1. NCBI lineage: Eukaryota > Metazoa > Arthropoda > Arachnida > Araneae > Araneidae > Araneus > Araneus ventricosus. Next base: position 42,924 of record BGPR01003743.1, read on the forward strand.
AGATAGTGGATCATGTAGCTAAGGAAAATATGCAAAATAAATAACAAAATTCATATATGCTTGAAAAAGAAAACAGTGAAAAGTTCTTGGGCAAGATCATGAGATCGTCAATTTGCCTCGATGATCTTGCCATGATCGGAAATGTTAAGTCTCTTTTTTTGGGTGGGATTAACAAGAATTAGATAAAAAATAAATAGTGATTTTGAAAACTGTTTTGTCTAAGGTAGTCATGTATAGCAAAAAATAAACAAATATCTTAGATGTTAGACAACTAGATCTTAAGTTGAAGGTCTTGAAAAGTACAACACGTCAGGCAAAATACACGAAAACCATGAAAAAAACAACGAAATGACGTCAGTGGCTTCACTATGCGATTTTTTGATGCACAGCAGTGTAGAGGGCTATTAGTATCCGCAGATGGATCTACCTAAAATTATGAACTTAAAATTCGCAATCTTGCCCTGATTTCCCCTATATCATATCATACGTAGAAAACCATTTCGGAGGGTTTGGACACAATGGAATGAGTAATAATCCTCACTGGTGAAAACTCAGAAGGTAACAGTCCATTGAAAAGAGCTTTAAAACTGTTTCTAAGCAGATTAATTTTATAATAAAAGTTGTACGGTCGTATTTAAAAAGGGATAGTTTCTAAATTTGTTGTTTATCGTCTTTTCTTTACTGTTGTCTAAAACGGTTACATATGAATTCCATGGATAGTGGCTCATTACACAAATTTATATTGCACACACTAGGTATTATCTTGCAGCTGACACTATCAGATAAAGTTGGCAGATTAAATGGAATGTGTAAAATAAATTGCTTTTACACTCCGTTTATCACATTTAAAAATACTGTTAAATGCATAACGAGGAAATTACTACAAAATTGTCTTAATGTAAAAAATATTTGTTTTCGGGTAGTATTTCAAGGCTGAGGAAAATTTTGTTAATAAAAAAATAAGAGTTGAATTGGAATAAATAACTATTAAGATAAGAGACTTGCACAATACGAATTCTTACATTTTATAGCTACTGAGAAATATGAGGCAATTAGTTTCCTTATCTTTCGAATCTCACAGCTTTATTTGTCGTCAGTTTTCATCATAATGAAAGGTGAGTAGATCGTAATTTACTAGGAAGGTTTATGAGGGCATAATTTAACTAGATGTTTATAGACTAGTGTTGAATTTCTCTTTTTATGGAATGTTATTTATTTACACTGCACATAAATAATACGGCGTTTTTTATGCGGTTAATCTATGTCAAAAAGGCCTTGTTATCAACAGCGGGTGAGGAATGGAGTGTCATAAGTTTTTTTAAATTATTTTGTTTATCAACAGTGTTTTATCCTTAAAATACCTAATTTAATTTATACATTTAATTTATATTAAAACGTTTAAGATATACAATATTTATGCGTTTTTTGGCCGTATTCCATTTTACATCTAAAAAGATTGCCGCTCTAGACGATGCCAAGATTCTGGTTGTTGCAAAAGTTACAACTTTTTGTAATAAGTGAATAATAAAATGGGCTATCTGGCATACGTTTAAAGTAAACTGACAAAAACACCTTCATTGCGTACATATGAGCTCATCACACCAGACTGAGTAACTTTTCACTTCGCTCGTTACTAACTTCTCCTCAATTAGCTCGAATGCGTCTCCGAAGAGCAGGTTGTCTTTTAGGAGAAGAAGACGTTGGGTTCACACAACAGATATCACTGGTAAAACACGCATCGCTGTATTTTTATATATTTTTTAATTATTGTGAACCTGGCATTTTCCATTACAGTTTCAGTTCCGATGTAAAAGTTCATGGATAGTGCGTTTTGTAAATAATTGCCTATTTTCAATTTTGTAAAAGTGGTACTTTTTTCTTGATTTAAAATACTTGCTGTTGAGTCAGGTACTCAGAAGTATGTTTGCTTAACCATTTTAAATTAACATCTTCAACAATTTTACTTTTTAAAAAAGTGAAACATTAATTAAATTTAGCAGAGATTTCGGCGAGATCTTGGTTTTCTCCAACAGACACCGAGTTCATATTTGGACGTCCATGACAACGCTGGGATGGAGGAAGCAGTCTTGGAATTTTCTGAAAACCTACCTGTGTCAAAGAAACAATCTTTGAACATGAATGAGACTCTCCTGGATTGGTTCTGAGGCGTCCACGATTATACAAAGGGACGGCAGTTCTGACTGTCGAAGAGCGTTATTCATTGAAGAGTCGTCGTCGACACTGTGATGATTCCATAAGCTTGGCAGATGTCGGGTATTTACTGGAACGTCTTTGTCCACACGGTAACATCAAAGGCTATGATTCTGACTCATAACACAGAGATATAATATAGGCGCCTATAGGTATAAAAGGGCTGTTCATACCAGCTTTTACTTAATAACTAGGATACCGGTTATGTTGTTTTACGAAAGTCCATCTGGGCGGGCATAAAATTTGCCTTTCGCTTCTGTTCAGCGTTGCTGACTGGGTTTGTTGCTACCCAAGAAAGTCACTAGGTTTAAATCTTTTCGAGCGTTTCAAGTCAGCTAATTCCGTACGTTTATCATACTGGTCATTGACTAAGTCTCTCTTTAAAAGTTCTTTCCTATAAGGCGGTAGAAGGTATGGTGGACTTGCCACCGGTGGACCTTTGAGAATGTTTTGAATTTCCTTCACTTCTTTCTATGTTGCATTCTAGAAACCATAGAATTCTGAATCAGAACAGCTTGAATCCCTTTCAATTACCTTAACTATACGAGCTCTGGTCGGAAAGGGTCGACATATGTGGAAATTATCTCAATCACAATTCCTTACATTGCCTGCTGTATTTTATCACCTACCAGTCCAGTAGTACCGCTTTGAAATTTTATTGTATTCTTCTCCTCTACAGAAAGTATCATCGGCGAAGGTGAATGTAATGTTTGTGAGAATTACCATTAAAGTACCAACGCTTCTTTTGAATATCAAGTATGACTCCAGCATCTCGCAAGAAATCACGTCCAAAGATTGTGCGATTCCCTTTTGCTACTGGTATAACGTTAGGAGTTGTAGGAACTAACTTGACTTGTGTTTAACGAAATATGTTAACCTCGATAATTTCCTGACTTCCATCTACAAGGCACATATTAATTTTTTTGCTCTGTATTTCAATCTTTTCTCTCCCCCCCAAAAAAGCAGAAAATATCTCTCCAGCAAATGAGGTAAAACTCTCTTTGTCATAATATGCTATGCCACAAATCCCCTGAAGGTAAAACTTCAAAATCAATGTCTGATGTGGCTGTACAAAACATGAGTACTGTATCGAGTAGTACATTTTTGATAGTTTCCTTCGGGGAACAAATAGGACATTAGATTTTTGTGAATCTTAGATTTCCACATACAGAACAAATGATTGACGCCCATTCTTGGAGCTCAAAGTTCTCTTTTTCTTAGGATAAAATTCGTTATGTGCTAAAAATTTTAATTTCTGAAATTTATGTTTTCCTTCCGTTTTGAAATTTTCCTTTCCACATAGCCATTTTACAGATTATCTCTGTTTGTGCCTAACTTCTTCGCAGGCATCCAGCTTGTATACTAACTCGATCAATAAAATCAGTCATACCTACAATCAAGGAAATGCTCCTTATAGACTGCAAGTATTCTTTGTTGCACAATTATTAAGTGCTATAACCGTTTGAACGTTGCAGTGTTTAATTGCGATAAACAACGTTCAAAGAAGTTTCTGAGTTCAAAATAAAAATCACATCGGTATCAACATTCCTCCGATGTCGTGCGCGAAGTTCTTGTCAGAATCTTTCTGCGCTTATCTTCAATCATATTGAAAGCAAATCTTTAACACAAATTCATAATCTTCGGCATCTTTATCTGTCTCTCTAGCCATTTATTTGGAAGTGTCCATCAAACTGTCCATCCGAAACTGTTTCCTATCCAAACCTAAATTCTTTTGACAATATCAAAGAATAATCTAGAAACCTTTTGTACTACATTAATGTGTTTCCGGTTCAAGAAGCAAATTTTTATGTAAAGCAGATTTCTTAGCATTATATTCTTAGATTATGATTAACAGAGACTTAGCAGATTTCTGAAAGTAAAATCTTTCACGTTATGTCTGTAATTTTACAGTCGCATTAAGAGGATTATATCAAATAGGAACACGAATGGCGAAATCCAGTTGCAGGAAAATTAGAAATTCAACTACAGAATTTTGAAAATAACTTGTCAAAATATTCAAATTCAATTTAGTTTGTAAATAAAAGAAAAACATGGAATTGTTTACAAGAAAAATTAATGGATTTCCAATTTCCGAAAACATCCCTTGATTAGGTTTTCTAATGCGATTTTAATTGAATATGGCATAGATCTTTAATTTTAAAATTTGAATTCTTGTAGGATTCCCAATGTTCAACATAAAATAACATTATGTTAGCTTTTAATAACACATCGCTAAGTCAAATTTTTGTGAAACACTTTTCACAACAAAACCTAAAAATAATAGCATCAACTATAAGTCTGGTGAAAAAGTGTAAATTAATATATATATATATATATATGTAAATATATATATATATATGTATTGACTAAGAAATTTTCTATCTTTAAAATAAATCCTTCTTAACGACAGTTAGTTTTTAATTACGAACGAATTATTTCTACTTCAATCCTATGATTAAAAACACTTCTACTCTAACTAGACTCGGAAGAGTCGCAACATTTCTAGAGCCTCAACTTCGGTACTCTTTCCTTTTTGGTATTATAAAAACTCTCCGCGTCTGCGTAATTTCCTCTTTCGTAATCATGTAACTCACTGAGCAGTTCTCGCCGTTTTAGGCGTAATTCTTCACTCCTGGCCATGGATTTAATATTCCCATTATCTTTTAAACGTGTAATCTTAATATATTATTGAGTACTCTATAACTTATTTGATTTTGCTTATCTTCGAAATGTAATAAAATGTTTTAGATATTTAACGACTGCAATCTTCTTCAACTACCTCTACACTTCACTTAACGGAACAACGTTTCACATATATATATTATTAAATAACTAAATGCAATTAAAGAAATAAATGAAAGTTTGCTAACAGGGAACCTTTAGTCTGCTTTTTGTTGCAATTCCTAATAATTGATTTCGGAATTTCTTAGTTGAAATTTACTGGAATGACAATAAACTGTTTCAAAAGTTTTATTTCTCCTCTTTTTGGGTTATCAATATTAAAAACCGAAGTAAATAATGTAATTTTAATAGAATGGCAAATAAATAATATTTTTCTCTTTCAGAAATCATTTCGATCTCAGTCTATTTTATGAGACAGTGAAATATTCTAGAACCGAAAGTAACATTAAGAAGTTCCCGAAATCCGATTAGGAATAAAATTCGCCTTCAAAATCTGCTCCATTCTCAGTAATTAATAGTGACTTCCAGAGTATCTGCAATAGATTAAATAAAAACTTAATGTATAATCCTATTCATTGTACTCTCCTATTGTTTAAAATTATTGTTTATTATTATTTATTTTTTAGTGGAATGGTGAATAAATTTGGACATACTTTTGATAAGAAACTTGAATAAAAACATATATTTCTATTACTTTGCTATTATTTTATAGGTCTACTTCTAAAGATCTCAAACTGTATTTTATAAAATAATTCGCAAACCATTGTTCCATAATTTAAATAAATTTCAGTAAAACTTCGATTAACCATCACTTGTTTCACTATCAGTTTCTGTTATCTGTCATTGTCTAAAAACGTAGAATTATAGTATTACAATACATTTCTGTTAATAACTACTCTTATATTGAAGTTTTACTATACACTTTCTGTACAGTCCTACTCTTTTGTTGAAGTTTATAATGACCGTTTTGTAAAATTAAATACAATGTGCATGTATTATTCACTTTTAAAGGATTTTATTTTCATTTTCGCTACAAGCCAACAGTGAAATCGTGTTACTGTACATAAGTATCAAGAGGTTTCTGTTATCCGGCAATTCGGTTATCCTTGTCCGGACGATGACGGTTAACCGAAGTTTTACTGTATCAGCAATGGGTTGTGGATGAACCAGCTAATTAATTTTAAATTGTATTCGGAATTTCTGTATTGTAAATTGCCCTTCTTGTTTATTGAACCGTTTGAAATTATTATGTCGATTTCTCACTATCGGGGTTTTCTCTTCGAGAATCGAACTAACTGAAACTAAAAAAAATCAATTATGGCATCTTAGAAGTAAAAAATTGTGATGAGACATATAACAGTATATTTTAAACAGCAGGCGATAAGAAAATATCCATTTCTTAGTTGCTTATAGATTAGTTATAATTAGTCAAATACAAATATAAGAAAAAGTTATTGGTTTTGTATTGCGAGAAAAATAGAAGTTTTATTTATACTGATATCAATTTGTATCAATGATTATACGCAAACATCAATAATATTAGAATGGAAAGTTTGAACTTGTCATGTAAAAGGCAATCTTCATTTGGTATTTTTTACGTCTATACAGAATACAGAAATAATTTAAGAAGGATCTAAGCATCGAAATACAATTTTTGCATATTTTTAGGTTTTGTCAAGAGACGAGCTAGTTCGGAGAGAGTAGAGAAATGTTAGAGATAAATTTTAAAATACAACAATGAATAAAGAGTTTACTTTAAAATTCAATGAATGAAATTCTTGTAAGCATTCAAACGAACTATAAATATGAAAACATTTAAATAAGTTATCTGAGTAAATCTTGAAATGTTCAATCAAAAAATTGTAAGTGGAATGTGTCTATTTAACAAAAATAATAAACTTTGACATATACATGGAAAAAATAATAGGTGAATATACGGAGGGGACGAATATAGATATAGGTTTGATATCGATATGACGTTGATACAACCTATAAATATATGGGTTGTATAAGCGAATTACTTTTACTGCTGAACACATTATTATTTCAATGCATTTACATCTACTTACGAATCCCTGCAGACAAAATATGTCGCTATATCTTGGACAGAGCCTATATATATCTTAGTTTTCGAGGTTCTGAAATCTCATTAGCCATTTGCTCTTTTGTTTAGTCGTCAATTGTCGCAGCTATTCCAAAAATTATTTTTAATCTTCACCACCGTAAATAATATAATAATATTAAGACTAAAATAGGAATATATATATATATATTTCATTCTAAATAGTTGAGTATTAAATATTGAGTATCCATTTACATTATATTTGATGACAGATCAAGAATGTGAATCACTTTTTAAGACGACAAACTGACGAGCATAAATCAAAATATTATAAAAATTTCTGGAAGTATAATGAATAGAATAAACGTAATACAAACAGATAGAAAATTTAAAATTCGAAGAAAAATTGCGCCATGCCAAAAGAGGGGTCGTTTCATATTATCTATCGTTAGTTATTTATCTTCTAATATAACATAATGGATATTTAAAAGAATTGTGAAAATAAATTGCATCAAAAAGGACTAGTGTGCATGCAGTGATAAATATGTTTATATTTTATGCCCATGTTTTCGATGCATATTTATTTTTTTATATTTATATACTTTTATGTGTATTTATTTATTATTTCAGTATTTTAAAATCAGTTCTCCAAGCAAGCAACGCGTTTACGATGCTCTCACCCAAGCCGGTTGATCTATATATGAATCGTAATGAACATGCAAATCAGTGTTTTTGCGCAATAAT
>BGPR01003743.1:50632-64360 GCA_013235015.1 Araneus ventricosus
TTCGTAAAATGCGAGAAATTTGCAATTAATACGAAAACTATGCTTCGAAATCAGCTCCGGAGAATTGGTTGACATTCGATCGAGTATCATACACATTTTGCAGTGAAGAGTCAGTCACGCGAGCAATTAGGGGGACCACCAAAAAGGGATGAAGGCGAAAATGGAGTTTCACCCATCCTTTTTCACAAAAAGCTGATAACGAGATGCAACTTTTATCAATTGTTATTTTTGATGTGCATAATATTTAAATGTATTTTCATACACACAACACAAATATTCGGGAAAATATAAAGGTTTACTTTAAAAATCCCAAATTTTTCTGCATGTGTTTTGCTTATAACATGTAGAGTTTTCATTCAAATTATGCGAAATTTGCAGAACACTCGACAATAAGTTTCAGAAGTATTGTATTAAAATCTCAAGTAAATACGTTGAATATTAGAGGAAATATGAGTGTTTGTACTAAATACTTTTTTACTGCGCATGTGCGAGACGCAGCGGAATTTTTCTTTCATAAATTCAAATCCAGATATATAGAGCAACTTCAAAAAAATTCCAGTTGAAATAAGCTAGTTCGGAGAGAATAGAATAATGTTAGACAGAAATTTTAAAATATAACAATGAATAAAGATTTTACAGTAAAATTCAATGAGTGAAATTTTTGTAAGCAATCAAACGAACTATAAAAATGAAAGCATTTAAATAAATTTGCTATCTTCAAATGTACAATCAAAAAATGGTAAGTGGAAAGTGTCTACTTAACAAAAATAATAAAGTTTGACATAGGCATGGAATAAATAATAGGTGAATATACGGAGGGGACGAATATAGATATAGGTTAGATATCGATATAAAGTTGAAACAACCTATAAACATATAGGTTGTATAAGTGAATTAATTTTATTCCTGAGCATATTATTAGGTCAATGCATTTACATCTAATACGAATTATTACATCTTTTACGAATCCCTGCAGACAAAACATGTCGCTATATCTTGGACAGATCCCATATATATCTTAGTTTCCAAGGTTCTGGAATCTTATTTGCCATTTGTTCTTATGTTTAGTCGTCAATTATCGCAGTTATTCAAAAATTATTTTTAATCTTCAGAGTAAATAATATTAAGACTAAAATGGGAAAAATATTTTTTTTTCATTCTAAATAGTAGAGTATTATTTTTATATCCATGTACATTATATATGACTATAGATCAAAAATGCGTCACTCGCTTTTCATGGCGACAAGCATGAATCGAAATATTATTAAAAATTTCTGTAAATAGAACGAATATAATAAATGTAATACAAACAGATAGAAAATTTAAAATTCGAAGAAAAATTGCGCAATGCCAAAACAGTGGTCGTTTCAAATTGTCTATCATTCATCTTCTAATTTAATATAATGGATATTACTGATATAATAGCCCAGATCTGTCTCTCGGTAACGCTCTGACGTCAACAACAATAAAACTCGCTCCATAGCACTGCGAGACGTTAAACAGCATTGCTTCATTGTTAGAGAACCTAAATTTCAGTAATTTTAAATTTAAAAGAGTAATCGTTGTTCTAATTTCAAGTTTAATAGCTCTAAAATAGTGAAAATATTTTCTATCGATTAATAAAAAAATTATCTCCTATGATCAATAGTTCCCGAGAAATTTTAAATTATATTAATCATATATTTAAAATTAATTTCCGTTTTTTAATAGAAAGTAGAAAATTACGTCAGTGATATATCATGCGAGGGGTATAGTTTGGACACCTCGATGCATATTTCTTGCAATCGTGATGATATAATTTGATGATATTTTTTGGCAACGTATGATAAGCAGAGAAGTGCTTTGTTTTGATTAGAATTTCGAAAAAGAATTCCTTGGAAATTTTAACTTTTGACTTACGTTTGACAAGCTAAGAATTTCATGGTTATTGAATTATAATAAAATTGTTAAACAACGAAAAATACTTCAAACGGAGTGTTGTTTACCAAGAGGTTTTTGAATAAAGAAATATGTAAATGATACGTAAATAAAAAGAAAATTCTTATCATAAAACATATGTTTATTTTATTTATTTTCAATCAATGTTAAACATTTCTCTCCCATATATATCTATTTAAACACGTCAAAGTTGACGGAAAACTCTCTCGAATGAAGAGTCAACCGTAAACACAGCCCCCGACCTGCCAAAGCACACGGGTGAACACTGAATGACAGTCGTGCGCTAGCGACGAGTACTGAGGTCGGGTCCTAATGGCCAACACAGCCCTACGGCCCAACCCCTCCCGTAGGAGGTACGTACTATCACTGGAGGGGGGACTGTGCCCCCCATTCATGTGCCCCGAGGCGGGCGAGTTCCTTCATATACAAATCTGAGCAACTCAGCCACACTTATGGTATAATGTATGTAATTTTGTCATATTAGAGCTCTCTGATCGACATGTGATCAACAAAATCTTGGTTGAATGGAACGAATTAAATTTAAGTTACGGGCTTGACTAAATCTAGGTCTGGAAGGTTTCTAACCAAGAAATCTTCCAAAGCCGAGACAGTGACACAAGAATAGATGCCATAAAAAAATAACAACCTTCCAGGATCGGACATTTAATATGTTTAAACATTTCTATACACTTAATTTTTATTTGAACTCTTACAACTTATTTAAAGCGTATTTCCTTTTCTTAAATACAAAAACCCTTATTTGCCTATCGATCAATTTATTTGTCAGAGAAGTGCAAAGTCGTTAAATAAAAAAAAAAATACTATTTTACTATGATTCGGTGTATCATTTCTACCTTTAAAAACCTGACTTTTACGGAAAAGCTTAAATTTTTTCTATCCTATCCTATTTTTTTTCCAAAAAAAGGAAAATACCACAAATGGTATCAAAATAATGTGTTTACAACATATTATAAAACTTTTTATAGGAACTGCAGTTGTTTGAAAATGATCCTATCTGAAGTTAATGTTTAAATAACCTTTCCAGTAAACACGTTTGCCCTGCTTCATGGCTGCAGAAAACTCATTCGTTTTCAAAAAAACATGCGGAATATAGTATACAGCATACTTTAAAGAAGTTATCTACGCATGGATATGATGAACTTTCCAGAAAGTGTTTTTCAAACATTGATCTAATACTTTCAAAAGTTATTTTAGATTTTATTGCACCATTATGGAAGAATGCAAAATAATACAGCTAAATGCAATGATAACTCTGACTTATTGGCACGAAATGTTTTATTTTTATTTAAATGATTCGATTTAAATGCTTTCGCATATTGACAAATTTATATCTTTTTATTTTTCGGAATTTTTAATATACCTTAGCGGTATAATTCCGAGCCAACTTGTGGTTGATGTCGTTGTAATTTTGATTTTTACTTCAAACGCCGATATTATGTAGAGTAGAAGATTCCTTGAATAGACATTAAAATATTTATCATTTAATTCCAACCACATGACTGTCCTCTTTAGAGATTGAGTATATTATTAGTTTATGGAGTATTGAGTATAATATTAGTTTTAGTTATTCAGAAGAACCTTGTTTTTTGACTTTGTTAGTCGGTTCCTCTACTGAAAATTACAGAGGAACCTTGTTTTCAGACTTTGTTAGTCGGTTCCTCTACATAAAATTATCCCAATTCTGAAATTTAGAATCCCAATTTGAAAACGTTCCCTGCTGGATTCTTCTTCTTCTTTTTATTAATTTTTATCGTGTTTTTGTATCTATTACCGTCTTGCTTTTTGTCTGATAGGATTTTTCTTCTGTTAGTTAATATTGCATTATTGTCATTGCAGCTGCTGCGTTTGCACGTACCAGATGCATTGTGTTTACGTTTTTTCTGTTATTCTTGTTTTTTTGTCTAGCTATTTTTGTCCATATTCTAGTATATTTATTAGTTTAGCATTATTTAACATTCAGGTATTTAATATCATATAAGATATTTTAAAATACCTCCAATCATATTAATTGTTTTAAATGAAATATGGGACTATGATTTTCCAGGAATCATCATTACATACACATTGTAACATTTTATTAGAATTATTTTTTCAGATAAATTACTTGTAGCTAATATTTCAGAAAACCGTTATTTAACTAAGAATAATTTCTGTGCTCGTAGAAATGGCTCCTACTTGCTGTGAATCGTAATTTAATTCAATTCTAAGATTCGTTCGTACATAAGATAATTAAAATTCATTAAATATTAAACTGTAATAAAACATGCCCATACTTTATCACATCATAAGGAAAAGAAACCTGCAAGAAACTTCACGCAAACCCTTAAAGTTGAAACATTTTCTTTATTCTCTTACCTTCAGACGAACACCACATTCACAGACAACACACAAGCAATTCTCATATTTTAAGCACACATATCCACTTGAATCAGAAATGACGTCGTCAGTTTTCCTAGTGAAACTTAATTCAATAAAGTGTTTCTCTTGTATCTTTATGCCTTGATATTTTTCTTCCGTCTCTTATCAGCTAGAATAACAGCTGTTCTTGATGTTTGTTAGCCAAATTCACCCTTTGCTGAGAGACACCGTCTGTTCGCCCAGCTAAAAGGAAATAAAAACACGACGAAAGAAAGCTAAAATCGAGACAAATAACAACAAATAAAGATACCAAAATTATAGATGAAAGAAAATAACAGAAGTATCGCTTTCCTGTATTCTATCCGATAAAATATTATGCCAGGGAGTGTATAGAGGAACAAGACAAAACATTTAACTCACAATATATTGTTATATGAAAATGTTATTTCTTACAAGATTAGTAATGATTTTTTATCCATTATTTATCGTTGAACTTATCAAAAGGGTTATTTCAAACGAATAAATGCAGTGATTGATGTAAAAGATTTTAAATATAACTGCAAAATCCCTTATAAACTGAAGAGGTAAATAAATAGATTAAAATTAAGATCATCCGTATAAGGAAAAAACATGTTTTGTTCTGTAACTTACGACATTATTGTTTCTGTGAAAAAATAAACAAAATAAATGATTACAAAACAATTGCATACATTTGTTTATATTCTAAAATTATAATAATTCTTTGATTAAATACGATTTATTTCTTTTCATCTGTTACTTTGAAATGTATTCTTCATTATTTAAATATAACTTAATTTTAAATTCTTAAATTTGCTAGATTATTTTAATTTAAAATCTTTTATGTCTTGACTCCAATTACACTAGATTAAATTACAATTATTTATGTAATCATCTTATATTTAACTATATTTATATTTGTTTAGAGGTGACACCTTATTTTCTACCAAAACACATTCCTATTCTTATATATATACGCAGTAGTAAGCGTATTATGACCAACCCTGTAGGAACAGTATTTGACGCTGGAGAGAAGGTAAATAATCATTTTGCACTTACTTTTGCGAGTAATGGAAGGCTGCTGATCTAAGTGAATTTGATAGAGGGGCAGATGTGTGGCCTGAGACTCAGGTGTCACCGAAACTGCACGACTGGTAGGTTGTTCTGATCTGCAGTTGCTAGTATTCATACGAAGTGGATAAAATGACTGTGAGCACCAGCGGTAGACGCCAAGGTGTTGGTCGTCCACACGTCATCAGAAAAGGACGTGGGAGACTGTCCCGCTTGGTAAAAAAAGCAAAAGTCAGCCAGACAGTGGCTCAGCTGACAGCCCGATACAGCAGGTCAGAAGCGCAAGTGTTCCAGACACACAGTTCAGCGGCCACTGTTGGATATGGGGCTGTGCAGCAGACGTCCCACTCATTATTACTGACCAAGCATCATCACGTCAACCACGCCTACAGTGGGCCAGGAACATCGAGACTGGACCATGGGTGGAGTGGAAGAGTTGCCTGGTGGATGAATCTGATTTCTCATTCATCCGTCGATGGTCGTGTCCAGGGTACGCCTTTCTGCCAGGCGAACAGTTGCTCCCCTCTTGTACAGCCGCAGATCCATACACGGAGGCTGGTGGTGGCGGTAGTACTTTAAGGGGATGTTCTCATGGACAGCTCAGGGGACACGTAGTTGTAGCATGAGCGGCTGGTGCACTAAAAAAAAAAGTGGGGGTCAAGAGATGCGGAAGTGTCTGGGTGGGGCGCTGATTTTTTTTTTTTTTGTAAAATGGATATATTATTGGTTAGTTTTAACGTCATTGGCCAGTTAAGTGACCTTCTCTAAAATTCGCATTTACGACCTCAAAATCGGAACGGATGGCCACCGTAGGATCCTCCTTCCAATTCAAGTTCAATTTCAATTCTCATGAGAAAAATATAAAACGCTTACCTATTAAGTCAATTCTTCTTTCTTTAAACTCGTGAATCGATCAATGATGTCGTCACAAAACGGCGTACTCCCAAACACAGAGAAAGCAGGTCAGTTTTAAATTTGTTTATTTGATATTATGTTATACAATATACATCCGTATTATAAATTAGAAGAAAGACGGCCTGCGATTTTTTTGTTTTTCGCAAATTGTTCTATTACCTTTGTAAAGTCAATATCTACAGTATTTTCGATCTTCAAAACAGCAAGTGCAGAAAGCCTCTCGTGACACATACTATTTCTAAGGTATGATTTTAAAGATCTTAAGCATGAAAAACTTCTCGCACATGATGCAGTTGAGACAGGTATCACAAGGAGAATTCGGATTAGTTTTGTCAAGTATGGAAATATGTATATCACAGAGTTCCTTTTCAACAAGAAAATTGTATCTTTTCCTCAGTTCTGTTATCTCCGTGGATATTTCTGGCAAAGAGTCGATGTATTTTTTGTACATTTTCTGAAAAATTTGTATCTCCCCCTTTATTTTTTTCCATATCAAGATCATATGTTTCAGAGACTTTTTGAACTGATGCAATTTTCATGATCTTTGATGAATTGGAACATGTTACATCTTTTAGAGATTGAAAAATATCCAACTCATTTTCTTTGAACCTTTCGTTTGTGTTTGAAGCAGCATCTATAACTGGAAAAGCAATTTACGTTTAATAGAACGATTTAACACTTTGTGACATGCTGAAGGAACTGCCGCTTATTTCCGAAGAGACCTTTCTAGAGCGTGGAAGTTTTGGAGAAGTTAACGATTTTGCTTCACAAATATCGTTAACATATATCACAACTTTTCAAAAAAATCTTCACTTCGGAATTCATGCAAACATTCTTTTGTTGCATTAACCAGTTCTTTAACTATTAAAAAAATTAGCGATTTTGATTGCAAAGCTTTTGAAACCGTATCTGTAGTTTTCAAAACTCTTTGGATCAGAAGTAGACAAAAAATGAATTGGAAACTTTCGATATTATTCAGCAAAACTTCAGCTTGGGATCCATTTTTCGATGGATCGTTAATTTTGAACTTTGAAAAGTGAGGGGGCAAGGCCCCTTTACTTTTGCAAGTGAGGGGGCAGTTGCCCCCCTTGCCCCCCCGGACGAGCCGCCTATGAGTTGTGGTAGAACAGACCATGAAAGCTGCGAACTATCTGAACATCATTGCGGATCAGTTGCACCCTTACATGGCGTTTGTCTTCCCAACTGGAAATCGAATCTTCCAGCAGGACAACGCCACACGTCACAAGGCTCGTATTGTGTTGGAGTGGTTCGAGGAGCATACTGATGAATTCCACTTAATTTCCTAGCTACCTAACTCGGCGGATCTTAATCCGTGGAGCACATTTGGGATGTCATGGAGCGGTAGCTCAAAGCTCAAACACCACCATGTCCGAATATCTCAACTTTGCGTGACCGCTGCTTAGACATTTGGTACAACCTGTCTCCAGTCATGTACCAAAAACTTGTGGCATCTATATCCAGGCGAGTTCCAGCTGTTTTGAAGGCCAAAGGAGGCGCAACGCGTTATTGAGTAGATGGTTATAATGTTTTGACTCTTCAGTGTATATATATTTACTCTCCGCAATATATCATTATTTTATTTCATGTTAATAATAACTATTTTCAAACTAATACTACTTCCCTTGCCAACGAATACCTAAACAGGTAGTATTTGGTAAGAATATTATGACAAGTTCTATCCCTAGATCTCAACCCCATAGAGAAACTTTGGATTATGTAAGGCGGCAATTGACTATACCTGAAACTGTACGTGAACTTGAAGTAGGTTTGCTCCTGATATAGTGTTCTCTTACTTTTCAAGTGATAGAAAACTCCATTCTAAGCATAAAACGTGATGCCCAGAGTGAGTTTCAGCTACAGGAAATATATCTCTAATAGAGTACAATTTATTCAGATATTTCTTCAATAAAATTATCATTTCATTTTTTCTAGCAATGGAGCTTTGTGGAGCAGTGTATTATGTATTTTAAACTAATGTCTTGTTTACAAAATTGTAAATCGTTTCATACATTAGATTGTATGTCCTGCTTTAATAACAATTTGTATTTCAATTTACACCCGGAAAACAGATAGTTTCCTTTCTTTGAGAAAGATAATGTACATTTATAAGCAAAATTAAAGTTGTAAAAAATTGATTCGTAACTTCAACCCATTGTGTTTTATAGACAATATATATATTGAAAATTTGAATAGTAAAGAAATTGCCAATAATATTTCGAAATAAAAAATCGTATGTTTTTCGCTTCCTGTTAATTGCCTTACTCTAACGAAGGTTTCATGTCTAGCAAGATATTTATACTTTATAACAAACTATTGGAATCCAGTCAGTCTGAAAATTTCTAATTGCATTTTGATTTTCATTTCATACTCAGCCTCATAATTTATCGTAAGTTTGAATAAAATATGTATAATTAAGAATAAATTGATTCTTTTCTTATAAAAATCTTATCTTTATTATAAAGGACGGATGTAAGAAATATTTAGAAACAGTTTCAGTAAAGTATTTGAATATAAAAACATTTGAAGTTTTGAATTTTATAACAAAATTTGATATATACTAAATTTGTAGCACCAAATACACCTGTTCCTAACGGAGATAATGAGAGGAAAGAAAGTATCGTAAGAAGTATTTTATACGTGCGGTGTTACGTACTGAGTTTTATGCTGTGTAATTCTACTTTTATTATCAATCTTCACTCTTCGGAGCGTGGTATTTTTAGGTCACAATGAGTTCAAGAAAAAGAGAAACAATCATATTTTTCAAGCACCTACTTGTTATAAATTTTTCATTTTGTCTTCTTAAAACAAGAAGTGAACTAAATGACGAAGTATTTTAAAAAGAGTCTTTTAGACACAAATTTCCACAACGTTCTTTAAAGCTGGATTGGCATTGAGTGGAATTTTTCAAAAGTGTATATTTTTAAGTTTTGTTTCCATGTAACAATCCGTCTTCCCTCGGTAACTATCCCCTTTTCCCACATGTTATGGGAGATATTCATTTTATCTACTTATGCTTAAGGGCAAAATCTAACTTTCTCAATCAAATATGAAAACTAGAAATATGCCTTAGTGTTCCAAATTCCTTTTCATTAAACTAGAATAAGAATTTTGACAATCCTCGGATTAAAGATGTACGGCATCCTTTTCCTTCTTAATTCTTTCCCAGTATGCAAATATTGAAGAATTTATTTAATAAAATCTCAGCAAATATGGATAACAAATAGTAATTTCGAAATAAACTTAAATATATATTTTATATAATTCTACGGAAAAATTCCACAATACAGAATGAAATATCATGAAGAAAACTTAATTAAAGAATGGAATGTTATTCCTATGTCTTTCTTAAAAGACTTATTCGACTGTTTTATTTTATCGAATCGAGTCCTTCATTGGGATTGGATATTTCTTCTTCCTGTTGCTTATTCCTTGTAAATATTTCCTTAGATTTTATTAATGTCTGCTCGGTTTTTTTGGAGTTCCAGAAATCGGACATTTTCCTTCATATTCCGCATAAATCAAAGAAATACATGGAATGTAGACATACGTTTCAATATTATTCCCAATGCTTTTTGTATTGTCCTTCTTCTTATAAGGTAACGTTCATGTTTTCTAAATTATATAGGAATTCTTAAAAGTAAATTGCCACTAAATTAATTTTTGATACAAATGGAGCTTCGAGAATTTTATAATGGAATGTTTTGCTTTTAACATCCAGCGGTCTCCAATTATTCATCAAGGCAATGGTTGTCAGACTCTTAGTATAAGGCATCAAATTCTCTAAATCAGTTTTATCAGGGCCCTTTCTAAGTATTTGTATTGAAGTTTACTTCAGTCCCAATTATTTTTCAGAATTTCATTAAAAATTTATAGATAGGTGCACAAATCTGCTGTTTGAGGCATCCCAACAGGAAATGTCCATCCATTGGGGTAATTTTTGTCAGAAAGATAACATTTTCTCCTTTCGTTCATGTTTAGTGACGTCACAATTTCAGAAATCGTGAACAAACAAAAGTGCGTTTTAAGTATCTATTTTTAGTAATAATGTCTATAAAGTGTCTTTTTGTACTATATTGATGATGCTATAGAACTTTGTAGTCGACTTTTTTCCATATGACGTTCCACTTTCGAGATACGAACGTTATTTCCGCAGTTCACCGCCAGGTGGCGGTTTTAAACTGTTTCATGGCGTAGCGCATAGCCACTTAACTATATCAAGACACCACTTTTATAACTATAACTGTAGTCGGTATCAAATTAAAGGGGCATAAGGGACTTTAGTGGGCACCCTGTATATAAAATTACAAGAATGATTAGAGAGTTAATTTCTTGCACTTATTATTGGTTCTCTTACTTTTCTAGCTACAAATGTTATATTTTTCATTTCTCCTAAATTTAAAAAAATACGAATTGAGAAACCGTTTTCATACCAATTTGATGAAGAGTACTTTTCATTTCTTTCCTTTTGATTTAAAATTATTGCTGAAATAAAAAAGAAACCGCCTGACGGTTGCACTTATCACAATTATAAAGAAAGGTCCCTTCCCAATTTCTTTTTATTTGAGAATTTTACAAATTTGCTTTTTTTCATTCGAGATATTAAATTAAAAGAATAAAAAAATTAAGCATAAATTTCTTTTTTTTAAATTTATTCAATAGAAACAAATGGATTTCTTTCTTGCCTTGTTTTAACTTTACGCTTTTACGGTTCATTTTATATTTACTTGTATTGTAAGAATAATAATTTTTCAGTTGATTCATTATTTCATTTCTTCCAATTAAAAGTGGATCATACACTGTGTTATCTGTGTTCCTTACAAATGATAATTGAGAGAATTTTCTATATTATGAACGCGAATAAATTTTACTGAAATATAAACTGCTGTTAGAATTTCTGCTTATTATATGTTGTTAGAAATCTATTGTAGATATAGCTGAAATAATTCTAAACATGCATATGGGAAATTTAATAAGCCTTATTAATATAGAAAATTGTTTTTACGTAATATGCGCAGCAGCATATCTGTAAACAGTATTGAAAATGTTGTTGATATTAAAATAAAAAAAATGAAGCTACTGAAAAGATCTGCAAAAGTTTTTCCAAGGAATATAAATGCAGTTATGTATTTATAAAATACTTTGAAAAGTTTGCTGCATGGAAATTCCTATAACGAGGGCAACGAGTCAGAGAAGCTATGACGGTAATAAATATGGAAAAACGGTATGGACGGTATAAAAAGCATTAGACGGAATGCTGAGAGTTGAAGAAAAAGCATTAGACGAGAAACAACGGAGACATAACTTTGCATATAAGTAACATTTCACTACAATAAATTTATGTTCGCTAACAATGTTCTAAAGAAGAAAGAATATGATGATATTATGTTATATTATGATTATGTTAACGTTAACGCATCCCCACGGTAAGGTTAGTTTTCATTGTCTATGTGTCTGTAGTTACGATGGTTCTAATCGTATTTTGTCTAGCACATCTAGCCAAGTTCTTGAGTCAAGAACTCATGATAATAGGGAAGTGTCGCATTTTCTGTTGTTAGAAAAACTTCGGAGAACCTAAGTGTCACATGAGATAAAATATTTGATTTAGTTCCAGTGCATGGGAATATGTAGTCTTTCTAGAGAAACTGGCACAGATTTGCTCTTCTTTCAGAGAGAAACCAATAATCCAAGCCGACCGCAGCAGATATTTGTTGCTAAAGCGTACATAGGTCTGCCAGTCTTTTAATACTGCATATTGAAAGTACAACCATGTGATAGACCCATAACCTTCTTCTTCCAATTCATATTCCATAGAAATGTCAAACATGAAATCACTAGGGGAGTGGTGGGTCTATGTATCTGTGAAACCGTTTTTAACATCTTAAAAAACAATTAGCCGCAAAAGTTATAGAATACAAATAGAATAGCTCAAGACAAAGGCGTAAGCTGTTAAAGAGGGCACAGAGGTTAAATACGAGACGTTGGATGATGATAAGGAATGGATAAGATCGCAACAAAATATTTTTATTTTGTTTAAAGGAAACCATCAAATGCTTCTTAAAACAAAAACATTCAGAACATGAAAAGTAATTTAAAAGTTTGAATTACGCGCAAAATTATTTAAAAAATCATTTCTTTTGTATATAAACAAAACAACATTTTAAAGTTTTATTCCAGCTGTCTGCTTGTAAGGGTGAGATCCCACTCTGTTCATTAGAGATACAAGAACGATGAAAAAAATAATTAAAAATTCAGAGCAATAGTTTACATAATGCAAGGAAATTGTTTGGGAAATGAATCCTATACTAAAAAAGCTGCAACTTCTCGAAAATTTATGCGTAGTTTCTTCTATTTTATTGTTCGCAAAATAAGCCTAATCTTGCAAATGAGCATTTCTTCCATCACTCCGCAAACGACATACATGGTGTCCATAAATTATTGTCGGAGTTTGCTTATATCGCAACTTTTGATTACAGAACATAAATATAATTACATATTTATAAAGTACAACTCAAAAAGTTTTATAATGGTACAAAAAAGTTAAATAATTTCATGTAACGCATTGATACTTGGCTAGAAATAAGTTCAGTCTTGATGCGTCTAGATTTAGGTTAATAAAGTGAATGCAACCTTTACCTTTATACAAGAGTAGTTAAGTATTCAAGTATCTTGGACGAAATAAGAGCAACAGCTATCAAAATACCTTTAGTACAAAAGTTATGGCAACCTTTCGTCGCACATAACATATCAATACAGAACTCAATTTCCAGCCATATGTCGATGAGTTTCATACTGCGAAAGGCTTCCAAGTGGAAATGTCTTAACTTAATTGTGTTATTAAAAAACCTTTTTTAATTGTACTTTATAAATATCTAATAATAATTGCCGTCATGCTCTTTAATGAAAAATGAAACCCCAACAATAATTTCTGGACACACTGTATTTTTAAAAAAATCAGAAGCCAAACTATTAAGGTTGGGGATGTCAAAATGCCGCAGAAATGTCGTTACTTTAGAAAAGAGTGAAAAATTATAAGGCCCAGGAAGAGCGATTTGCCTGGAGAAATGAGCTTCGAGATTTAAGAAAAACAACGTACTACGGAATTATCTCTGCATTTTGAGAGCGGAAATATTTTCAGCTTCCCGTGTATTTATCTTGCGAAGTGAGTTAAAATTTCAAGTTTTGAATGAAGTATAATTATATTCTTCGGTTTGTAATTATTAGGGAAAAGCTACAGTTCCTTTTATACTTATTCAAAACTAAGAGAATTAATGATGAACAGTGATTTATTGTATTAAGTAATTTTCTTTGTATTTTATGCACGTTTTTGAAATATGCTGATTTCTTGAAAGGAATACACTTTCACATTTTTCAGTATTTGAGCGACTG
>BGPR01003743.1:64370-94918 GCA_013235015.1 Araneus ventricosus
AGACTACCTTCACATTCGAGCGTAAAACTTTCTATTGCCTTGTTCCAATATATTTCTTTTGTAACTCTATTAATAAGTCCATTTATTTGTTCTGTAAAAACGTGGAGTAAAATTTGTGCATAATATAGTGTACATTAATTTATTTAATATAGTTTTGTTGTAGTTTTGTAAAATAGTATATATATATATATATATATATGTGGACAGAGAAGATACCTCGTCAAGAGACAAATTATGATCTCTAGTCTCCCTGGAAAAAAATATTGTCATCAAAAATAAATAACCTATAGGATAAACTTTTAAAGGTTTCCATGAAGAACAGATCTTAGATTTTTTTGGAAGAAGGGGATGGCACGAGTTGTATTCTTCACAGAATTATAAGTAATTAAGTCTTTCAAATGATTTGATTTTTTTGCTTAAATAGCTATTATTTATGTTTTTCTTCGTTATTAATATTTCAAAATCCTCACGGCATGGTTAAAATAGCTTTAATAGTTATTTTAATGGCCATCGTCAACAAAGTGATTGCTGAACCTTCACGCGTTTCCCGTTGTATAATATGCAGGGTGGTTTTTTTTCTTTAAACTGACAGTACTCAGAGCAATCTGTAGCTCTATCTATCAGCAAAAGTGCTACCTACCAAATTTGGTAGGGTGACTGATGACAATATAGGAAAAAATTTCTGCGAAAAAATAGCTCGAGTAGTAGTCGACGATAGGGGAAACTGTGGCGCTATTTTAGTCTACACAACTGAGAATTAGACAAATGAATAACAAAGAAGAAATTTCAGTGCATCACCACTTTAATGCAGCAAATGAACTGCTCCAAAGGATAACAGAGATGTTATTTCAGTTCACCATAGCTCTTTATTCAATACAAGCACTTCGCCGGCGAAGGCTAAATCTCTATCTATGTGACCAGCCTTCTCGTGGACTACACATTACATCCTGTACACAACATTCTCGATGGCCGAACTTAACATATCACTAGGAATGCTCGGCAGAGACCGTGATTTGCTGTACTTTAAGGTCTTCAAGATCGTGACCCCATCTACATAGTCCTTAGAATTCAAACAACATCACAAAAAAAAGTCATCTGAGGTTAGAACGGGGGAGAATGGACATGAAGAATTATGTGTACAGGATGCAATGTGAGGTCCACGAGTAGGGTGTTCATATTGAAAGACGTCTATGCTCTCGCCGAGGATATGCTTTTATTGTATAAAGCGCTACGGTGCACTGACGCATCATCTTTGTAACCCTTTGGGGGGAGTTCATTTGCTGCTTTAAAGAGGTGCTGCACTGAAATTTGCTTGCTTTAGTGCAGTTCTACTGATTCATGGTATTGTGGGTAGAAAGGTGTTATTTCATATTTGAAGATTGCAGATAAAATATGCTCCTTATAGTATGTGGAGTTGATCTTAACATTTTCATCCACTCTCTTCACTTTTATTTTGCCATTATATGAAACATCAGCAACATTCATAATTTCCTTAGGAAAACTTTCTTTAGATTCTTTGAACCATGTTTTAAGATATTTTTCTCATCTTTGATTGTAATAAATTGATTTTTTCTTGCAGTCATTTAAATAAACTCAAGCTTCATCTATTGTTATGACACTTTTTCTGTTTTTGTCCGCATAAATGCTTTTTATAAAGAATTCTCCGGCGCGTTCTGCTGTCAACAATTTGACGTAGAGAAAGACGATAAAAATTGTATTTTTTTTTACTTTTTGGGTTTTAAATCAGTGTTAATAATTTTTTTACAGTTGATACTGAGCATTTTAATCATTTTTAAACAAATCTTTGACGTGGAGGATTTTCTTTTAACATTAAAGATTTCACTTTTGTGATATTCGAGGAACTGCATTTTTTTCTTGGATCCGTATTTGGAACAATTTTCCCACTTGAAACCAAAATTGGACAATTTTTTCCTTTCTTATTAACAATATTACCCGCTGTGGATTCAGATACCAAAAAACCATGGCTTTCACGGCGTCTTTAAATAAATGAATAAGTTTAACTCTTTGGAATGAAAAAAAAAACATAGCCTACCATCCATCGCTTCTTTAAAAGTACCATTTTGCAAATAAACAAAAAAATTATGTTGAAAATGATAAATTATAGCTTCAAAAATGTAATTGTTGTGAAAATGAATTTTTCCAAGCAAACGAATTTTCCCTACAGAGAAAACAAATCGTTCTGTAAATGTGCGAACACATTCTGTATCTCCGGTGACGGATTGCACCCATGTACCCAGATAGCACGTAAGTTTGCAGCAAGTTTAATTTTGACTTGATATTCCCTTGTCATGGCAAAATTTGATGCGTCAAACTTGAAACGAACTTGTAGCAAGTTCGCTGTGACAACTAGCGCCACCCTCGCTTGCAACGCATTTGCTGCAAGTTCGATGTGACAAAATATCGCCACCTCCCTTGCAAATCAAAATTGCTGCAAGTTTGCAAAACAAGATTCCTGCAAAGACAGCACAAAGAGATAATTATCTTTGTCTCTGTTTAAAATAACATCCGAATTTAATAGCATCTCCTAGACTGTCTTTCTTTTTATTAATTCAATAAATCAATGATAATTTGTAAAAAAAACTAACTTTTTGATTAAAAAATTTTTGAAACATTTTCCATCTTTTTACTAAATATATCACTCGCACTTTAAAGAAAACTATATCGCCTTTTTCTTAATGTTGAAATTTTAGCGTTTATAAACAAAATTAAACCGAAAAAACAGTCAATGTTTGTTGAAAAATAAACTTATACATTTTGTCCCATTTTAAAGTAATTACTTTTGAACTCTAATTTCATAATTTATTCTACTAACAAAACGTAGTTATTAGCGAAAATCGCTCTCTCTCTCTCTCTTTGACTTCAAATCATATTCGCAACTCAAAAAATTAATGAAATCAAGAGAATAGTTTAAAATAAATCGTATACGAATCAAATGGAACGCGCGCGCGCGCGCGATGCATTAGTGTAATCTATCTTCGCTTCTCAGAGTTTAACTGTTCCAGTAGTTACCGCGTCAGCTTCCGAACCGCTAGGTCGCGCGTTTTATCCTGGGTTGTGTTCGTACTCTGTTTTTGCAATGGGTTTGCAATGCAAGCTTGCTGCAAGTTCGTCCTATGGTGACTTCGAGGCTTGTTTCACACTTGCACACTTGTCGTGACAAATTTGCAGAAAGCTTGCAGACTTGCAGTGCAAGTCTGTTGCAAATTTGCTGCAAACTAAAATTGCTATCTGGGTAATGATAAG
This sequence comes from Araneus ventricosus, assembly GCA_013235015.1. Lineage (NCBI taxonomy): Eukaryota > Metazoa > Arthropoda > Arachnida > Araneae > Araneidae > Araneus > Araneus ventricosus. Next base: position 67,635 of record BGPR01003743.1, read on the forward strand.
GTCGTCTCATTTGCCGCTCGTAATGGGGGCTATTTTTCTTTCGACCTGAGTGCCCGCGTTTCTGTCGCAGCGGCCTGTCTTCCAGTATTTCTCGGTTGCTAAGGCGGGAGGGGTTCCCTCTTATGTATTCCCACATCGTCAAGTAAAAATCTATCAGAAATTGTCAGTCAGTTATTCGTGCGATTTGATGACATCGTTCAATTCTTCCTATGCAACGTTTTTTTCGAAACATACATAATGATTATTAAAAAGAAAGTAACTGTGGACCGATGCAAAATAAGTCTTTCTGTGGATAATTTATTTGAACAAAAGCGTCTGGTCTTGAAACCAAACATTTATTTTTAGAATTACCTATTATAGTCCTAACTGCAAAGGAATGATTTCAAAACGTAACTTACATTTCTTATGTTGCTCCTCATAGTCAACTTATAAATTATTTCCACAGAGACCGTCGTTCTCTCAGTCACTCATTTTAAACTAAAGCATCTTCTTTTAGTCCACCAGACAGTTAAAGTATCGGAAGGAAACGAATGAGTCCCGATTAACGACACATTCAAAGAGACGATAAACGAGTTCGAAACGAAGTTTTCTCTAAACAACGGACAACAAATTGCACGTCGAAGTTTGAAGACACTTTCTGATGATTATCAAGCCTCCGGTCTAGTCTTTAAACATGTGAATAAGATAAATATATCTCTTATCCCTTCATTTAATTGGCCAATCCGTAATTACTCTACGAAATAACTTTGCTGATAACATCGCCTCTAAATCTTTCTAGGCATCGCATTAGGACTTAATCGTCTCTGTCAACATCCTTCCTCAACCCCTGGGGGAACAGACAGTTGAGAAAACTAAATTATGACGGAGCGTATGCTTTCTGGGAAGGGGAATCATTTTGAATCCTGCAACCGTTAATGGTCAAAACTGACTTTAGTAGAAAGGAGTTGGGAGGGCTATTTCTGATGACCCAAATAAATCGGATGCCATTTTATGTTTAATCATAACTCGATAAAATTCATTTCTTGCCACAACGCTGAAAGGATTCTTCTAATCGGAAGGTATGCACAATTTGGAAAATGATTTAAAGATAGTTAGTAACAATGATACAGATTTGAATATTTTTAAATATATATATACGTTAGTGATAATTAAGAAATATATTTTATTGATATATTTGTAATACTAACTTTCCATTGCTGTCTTCTGAGGTATTTATTATTGTTTCTTTTCTCTCAATCTTAATTCTTCAGCTGTCATTTAAAACTTCTGTTCTGTGTTCTTTAGAATGTTAAATCCAAGGACGAGTCTATTTCTGGCAAATAACAAATAGGAACAGACGTAAAACGAGTTTAAAAATAAAATTTCAACAAACAGCGCGTAATAAATTACACACATGACGGTCCCCCTGTGTAGAGATGGCTTTTTAATTTTAAATAAATGACATATACGCTTACGCCTCTTATCCATCTAACTTGTTAATTCTAAAATCTGGTACAAAATAACACTAATGAGTCTTTCTCTAAAGTCTGCTTTTCATTGCATGAAATTTTAATCTGCTCTTTGATCATTATTTCCTCAACCCTTAACCCTTTGAAGACTACTGTCACTCGAGCGTGCCAGCTGCTTGGCACATCCCCCCCCCCGACTGTCGCAAATACGTGCCGTCTCTTGTGTCATTTAGCTACCGACTGTCACGTCGGAGTGACACCAGCTTTAGTTAATTAGGCTTAACTAGAAAAAGTACGCCGGCCCTGAGCAGCCACGCATGTTGAGAAACGTCGCCCACGTCATAGCCCTCGGTTACTCGGATTACCTAGGGTCGCGGTCCGAACGAGCCGCACTTTATCCATGAGGCCGTCCTCAATGGGTTAATGAGTGCATGGAGGGAAGAGGAGCAGCTCAGAAAACTATACATTGAGAAGGTAACGGCTAAGGGAAGCACCTATTTTGAATTAAATGGCAGTTGAAGTTCTCATTCGAGTTTAATGGAAAAAAGTTTGCTGAGGGAAAAAAAGACTACTTTTTGTGTTCGATATTGATTGAGAAGATTGAATTTTGTTTTTCGGAATATGTGGATAAAATTTATTCTTTCTGAGATTTAAGTGGAAGAGGAGGAGTAGCTGTGTATGAAGTTGTTAGTCGGATGCTCCACGCACTGTGAGTGCCTCCACTTAGTGTCAAACTATCTTCAAAGAACGTTGGAATTCTCTTTCAGATTGATTTAGCTTTTAGTTTGCTTTCTGTTTTATAGAGGAGAAAAACTGGAGATTTTCCGGAAAGTATGATTTATTATTTATATCTTGTCTCGTTACAGCCAAAAACTTATTCAAGACGAAAACTGGTAACAAACATAGAGATGTGGAACAAAACTTTTAATGCTTGACGACTCGACTGTAAGTTGCCTTATAAAAAGCATTCTTCTTCTTTCATACTGTACTTATAAAAAGGTAGATTATTTGGAGGCTTATTCAAAGCTATTCATATATTCTTCTAAACTTTACTGCTTGAAAAGTTATAAATTTTTTATACATCATTAAGTATTGTTTTGCATCCTTGTTTCTTTACCTATCTCGTATTTATAGATACAAGGTATCTGTTTCCCAAAGCCACAGTGAAATTTAATATACTTTTTTCACAAGTTTTCACTTTTCACCTTTTTAAGATTTACCGTTCCATGGAGATTTATTTTGTTCTTGAAAAATAATCTAGGAATATAAAAGGACGTAAACGTGTACCTGGTTCATATAAGTTTCTTGTTTGATCATAAAGAAACATACGGCAAAAATTATTCATCTTGACTTGTAATTTTAGAAAAACGACGGTTCTCTCTAATTAATTATTTTTTCTAAATTTTTAATGCAAGACAACGAAGAAAAGACATTTTGTTTATAATGTTATAAATCGAAAATTATCGCACTCTAATGCTGTGTTTAGTCATGTTTTTCACAATAATGTTTTAATGTCGAACATGTGAAGTCAAAGCCAAAATGAGTAATATGGAAGGTAATGATGGATAGATGAGTAAATGATGGTAAGATGAGTAAATGATGGACCATACGCAGATTTATATTTTTGTAATAGTATGGAAACATAAATTGTTTCGCAAAGAAAAATACAATAAAAAATTAACCCTTCGCTCTCCAGAAACTAATTAGAGGCGTATTGTATGTCGCATTCGCTGATTAAATTCTTTAAGACTTTTGAACGCGGTACAAAAGTACGAGGTCCGTCCCAAAATAGCCCTAGTCTTGCTTCGGAACGGGACGTTAATATAACTAAACTAATCTAAATCCATCCAAGACTACGCAATCACATTAATTAGTAACCAAAACAAGTGGTAACGATCTTAGTAAAATCCTGCCTAAATTGTTTCAATAAAAATTTGTGTCATATGCGATTTGAGGGTAAAATATACAAACAACTTATGTCCATTTATCAGAGGCAATGGAGCTTTAAAGTTTGAAATAGGAAATTATCGGAGATTTGAAATCATTGTAATCTCTTAATCATGAATTTTATGTAGTATGTGAGTTGCGAAATTTCCGAAACTTCATTATTGTTATTTAAGCTGTTGAATCGTTTTGGTATAACATGAAAGTTATTATGCATTGAAGTTAAATGCTAAGCGAAAAAAATTAAACGAAAATATCTCGAAACATAATTTGATAAATATGATGAAATTGTTCTGGAAACTTCTGCTGATCTATTTCCATAAATTAAAATATATAACTCTCACTCCAGGCCATTGTGAGATGTGCTAAATACTCATAGTCTCCAAATCTTATAAATAACCTTGTAGAGCAGTTGGAAGGATTCAAACATCATTTTTTTATTCACTTAGATTTCAGAAACAAAAAGTTATAGCATTTACAGGGTGGCCTAGCGGGTTATGTTTGAAAAACAATCTAGTAGATGGCGGTAGCTGCGAGCAGTTGAGATCAATCTTGTTGCGCATGATAATTAGAGCGGGCAATTGTATATGTGTGTGTTTCCTTAGCGAGCAGTGAGTTGAAGTGCATAAGTAAGTGATTAGCAGCAAAGCAAATCGTCTACTCGTTTCTTGCTTCGTCTGTGGCCAAAGAAGCAGTGGCCGTGGTCATTGCTTTTTTATCGTCTTGCACGGATCCAGTGCATTTCAATTTGTCATGCAGCCTAAAGAAAAGGATTGAAACCCATTATTGATGACAAACATGAAAGGGAAAAACAAAACGAAGCAATATAAAAACTCGAAAATTGGCTTATCATTTGTATACCCCTTTTTTCCGGATAGTTCTTTTTGTGAAACTCCTTCTGCCATTTCCATGACATTTGACCATTTCGAGCATAAAAAAACATTCGGATATCTGTTGACTATTTATTCATTTTCGCTTGTGAGAATCACAACTGAACAACACACTAAAACTCACCGTTCGCTAACAAAACACTCGCCTATACAATTACCCGCTCTAATGATCATGCGAACCAAGTTTGGTCGCAACTGCTTGAAGCTAGCGCCATCTGTTAGATTGTTTTTCAAACCTTTCCCCTCTGGGCCACCCTATAATCTGGTTTTATTTTAAAAAACGCTCTAGTTGATTTCAAAGGAATCATGAGAGTTCGGCGTAACTTTTACTTTATGGACTAACTTTTTATTTTTTTTCTGATTTACACGGGATTATGAAGATTTTTCCATCCAGAAAAGAGTTGCGATTGGAAAACGCTAAGAAGCACTGTACTAAAAATATAGCAAAAATGAAATAAAATCTTCACATAAAATATATCATACCTTAAGACTGCTTAAGAAAAACTATTTTTTCTATTTTTATACATACACTGCTGTACTTTGCTTAAAAAAGCGATGGAGCGATGGCGCACGGAAATGATATTTATGGATCCAAACCCAAGTAATATCTACGAATTTTCCCACTCCTTTGTAATGATTATAAACGATATTGTGACTGTATCGTTACTAACTACTGATCAATTACTTTACGCTATTCGAGTTGCGTGATGACAATGTAGTCGTTGACTCTCTACAAACGGAAATAGAGAGCAATTCCCGCTCAACTGACATTCAAAAACAAACTTTCTATCGGACGATAAGTGTGATCAATTTTATGATGTTTTCGTAATTCAATACTTTTTTTCTCTTTATTAATCGTGTTGTGAAATGTTAGAGCCATTTAATGTATTATCAAAATTTAGTTCTCCTGCAGCCAATAGTGATATCAAGAAGGTAAGTACAATTACCTGTTGATAATGCATAAAACATCAAGCTGGAACATAGGATAGGAACAAGCTTGGACTCTAGATTCATTAATTGCTAAAATAAGTTAGAGATGGATCACATTAAAAGTTTAGAGCACCTATTATGAGTAGTATTACTAGAACTGCTAACAAACTCGATGACTACTCGAATCGAAAGTAGATATGGTGATGAAGAACTTTTAACGAATATTTGAAAAGGAATTATTTTTACTGGAAAATATTCTAATAATTTCATCAGTCTGAAAACGAAAGTTTTAATATCTTCAGAAACCTGAGTTTCTTTGAGTATGTGTGAAACAAAACGATTCGATTATTAACTGCGGCAAATATAATTTTAAAAGGAAATATGAATCTCCCAAAAATGAATTCAGTAAAATTTAGTTGGGAAATTCCTGAATGGTTGGAACATTGTGGACGGTTTAGTTAGAATGATGACGACTGCTAGTTGGATCCGCAAGGCAAATTCCAATGATTAATACAATCCACAATCGAAGGATCAAAAGTTTAAAGTATTGCATTGAGCTTTCCACATGCCGCTGAAAATGTAACACTCCAGCAGTCGTGCGTATGTGAGTTGTACTTATATCATGCAACGTGTTACACACACGCAAGGACACACACGGATACCCACGCACGGACACACACACACATCCTTTGATCTAAGCCTGTTGCCGCAGGGATAAACTAAAACCTATATAAGGATTCTTGTACAATTTTTTTTAAATTTGAATCTTCGAACAGTAACATTGAATTTTAGTAAAATTGAATATCCTAAATACCATGAACACATATAAATTAAATATGTTATTTACATTGCATTTTCTAGGATACCATTCGAGGATTAAAGTTTAAAAAATATCAGTTTGTGCAAGAACCCTCATTATTTAGCTTCTCTTAAAGAGAAATTGAAATTCACCTGACTGAAATGCCGACAGCCTTCTGAATTTTAAAGTGATTTAACTGGAATTTTTTTAAAAAAAGTTGCTCTATATATCTGGCTTTGAAGTTATAAAAGAAAAATTCCGCTGCGTCTCGCACATGCGCGGTAAAAAATATTTAGTACAAACACTCATATTTCCTGTAATATACAACGTATTTACTTCAAAGTTTAATACAATACTTCTGTAACATATTGTCAAGTGTTCTGAAAATTTCGAATAATTTGAATGAAAACTCTGCATGTTATAAGCAAAACACGTGCTGAAAAATTTGAGATTTTTAAAAAAAACATTTATATCTTCCCGAATATTTGTGCTATGCTTACGAAATTGCATGTAAATATTATGCACATTAAACCATAACCATGGATAAAAGTTACATCTCATTATCAGCTCTCTGTGAAACAGGATGGGTGAAACTCCATTTTCGCCTTCATCTCTTTCTGGTGGTCTCCCTAATTGCCCTCGTGACCGAATCTTCACTGTAATATGTATATGATACTCTATTGAATGTCACACGATTCTCCAAAACTGATTTCGAAACATAGTTTTCGTATTAATTGCAAATTTCGCGCATTTTACAAAATGTTCTTTAACTTTTGTATGCCAGTGTATTAAAAGTTAATATGTTATAAAATAGCATACATGTTAAAACTTTTTAACTAATTATTTTTTAAATTGCCATAATTCAAATATTTTTATTTCAAATTGGTGAGATTAAAAGACGGAAGAAACAAATTCAGCATTTAACTTAAAATTGAATTTCTAATTTCATGGAGATAACTCTACTTACTAACTTTTCTTTATCTAGCATCTAAAGTAAATCAACACTTTATCCAATAAATAAACACTATCCTTAAACTAGATATATGTAAGTTTTATTGACTGCCAAAACGGTTGTTAAATTCCATAGCTAATGATGCAAACACAGACATCGAGTCAATATTTCCTCGCTGCTAATTTAATATAATATTAAATCACGGAAAATCCTGGCATCAATATGTTGACCTCTTGGGCTTCTACAAAGGATAAGGTTGAAGCAGAATTACAAAATAAAAGACGAGACAAATGCATCGATCATTCATGAAACATGAACCATGTCTGGAGCTGGAAAATGGTGTCGCCCTCTCTTATCAGACTTTGTTGGTATGTTTTGGGAATGAGACAGAATTACGGATGCGGAATCTCCATTCTTTTCTGATTCGATTTACCTTTCATTCCATTCGATGTCAAGTTCTGTCTTTAGCAAAAGCGAATCTTTGTTCTGTTCTTCGGAGATGACAGCGGAAGAGACAACGTCAAAACGTTTTTATGAACTATTCTCAAGCAAAAAATAAAAAAAAAACATTTTTATGGGCATCTTGAAATTTATTTCCATGCCTTTCCATCTGTTGTGTATATTTATTTTATAGCGATCAAATGTGTGTAAGTAAGCTTTTAAGTGTTAATTATTATATGTGTATTGTTTTAAATTAACTTATTTTCCCCCTCCTTTTTTTGTTACATATGCCTTATTTTTCTTTTGAAAAATACAAAGATGTTCTATACCTATCCAACTGCTTAAAGAATCAGTAATTCTGAATCCAGGTGTCGTAGTCTGTCGTGATTTTCTATATCATTGATTGTGTGGATATTGCTTAGTTTGCGATGTAAATAATAAAGGGGGTCAGAGTACAGTTTCGTTCCCAAAGTAAATTTATGCTGATGAACACATGCAAAAAATAATTATTTCCTTTCTTTAAGTTCTTCATTTAGAGAGCAAGATACCGTGACCATTTTTTCTAATGAATGGCCAACATTTCGTGAAAGCTGAATTTTTATTTTTGTTTACTAATTTAATATTTAATGATGTTCTATTAATAAACAATATTTCACTATTTGATTGTTTTAAATTCTAATGCTGGTATTAGTGATTAGTAAGTATTGTTTAGTGATAAAGAATTATTTATAACTAAATTATATATTTAAGTGGATAGTATTTAACTCATTAAAAAACTTTCATCTTATAATAAATCGTGTATTTTAATGTACCATTTACAGTACCAGAGAGTATTTTGACCCTTCAATACACGATATTTTAACTTTAAAAATAAAAAAATGCTTTTGGCACGGGAAGTTCACATGTAACAGCAGAAAAATACACAAAAAATCAGAATCGAATTGTGATATTTTTAAACTGAATTTAATGAATGTATCAAATCACGATTTTTTATAAAACAATAAAAAAGTATTTTAAAAGTAGTATCAAATGGTAAATACCTGTAGAAGCAATAGATGAAACCATCAAAGATGCAAGACTCCTTTTAAATGCTAAAAACTGCGTAAATATGTCAATAGGTTTATCAAGAATAACTGACTACCACAAAATTATATATAGGCCCAGTAGTGTCCATGGAAAATGGAACGAATGATTGCTATCCGGTCTCTTATGACGTTTATAATCTGTTACAATGTGTACGAGTGGACAAAAACTTTTTTATTCATTATTGACATGAAAAATAAATTATGTATCAAATTTGATATAGTATGCAGTGAAGAGTTAACGGATTTTTTTCGATACCCATTTATAAAAGTACGGATATACTAGAAACATTTCCATACTTTTTCCATACTTATAAATTCTTAAATTTTGATGGTGTTCCAAATTTTCAGCTTACAAAAGTTTATGTGTTGTTTACTGTTTAGTAAAAATTAAATTTTAAACTTCACTGATTTGTTTTCACTTCTAAAATGAAATTTATAGAAATAAAAAAAGCATAGGCTAAATCACATAGGCTTTCTAGAGCAACACTGACACAAATGTTTAAATAAATAGTATTTCCTTTTTTATACATTACAAATTTGGTAGTTTAATAACTGTTTGATTTTAATAAAAAATTATCGCAAAAGAATGTTGAATATTGTATTGGTATTTTTATTCGATTTTTAATAAATTACATTATTACAAAAACAATGCCTGATACAAGCTCAAATCTAATGTAATAATTTAAAGAAAAATTAATTACCTATTTTTAAAAAAAATCATAGCTGTAGCTAAATTTATAAGCAAGATATAAGCGTTTTACGTTTTGGCACTTTCGAAGTTTCAGAGGGGGAAATTAGGGGGAAGCTCGCCCCTGAGGGGTGGGAACTTTTCAGTTCTCATAACCTTGAGGTCAAAGGAGTATTTGACCAAAGATTAAGAACTTTATAATTTTTTTGTCCTATTTTACCTAATTGCAATGGATTAGGTATTAAAAGCGTGAATACAGCCCGTTACGTCGATTATACCAAATGACATCATAGGCACGGAAAGAGATAAATATTTATGTCCAAATCTTCGTGCTTTTAATCATAATTAATAAATGAAGTGATGAAAGGAAATAAATTGAAGGCTGACAAACATTAACTAAAATATGAGTTATGAACAACGTAGTTCTCATTCATAAATTCTTCGTTCATTTGGGATTTTTACGTAATTATCTCTTAAGCACCTGCTTTCCGACTCAAGAAATGGGTTCAATTTCTTCAGCATTATATTGGTCACTGATTTAGAAACAAAAAGCAAATATATATCATCCGCTATGAGTTGGTCTCATGGTAGTAAATTTCTATTTCATATAAAATAGAAAGTACACGAGATAAATTTTTTAAATGGACAATTTAAACAATCCCTCGTATCTGGACAAAATATCAGTCCAAAATTCGGCAGAATATCTCTTGTTTGGGGTTTTAATTAATATTATTATTCTCTTTTATTTAAGTTAACCTTTAATAATTGTAAAATAATCATTATAGGAATTATTGTATTGAAGCGTTTCTACACTTTATTTCTTTTACATGTATATTTTTATATAATTACAAAATGAAACATGGAATTTCCTCTTGACGTAAACTCATAGTAAACATATCGAGAAGTGTTTAAAATATTTTATGATAACAAAAACTTTAAATTTTATACGAATTGAACCATCTCTGAAACAATTTTTGGACAGGATTTGTGGAGATAAAAAAGAATGTAAAAGACAATAGAAGAGAAGGAAACATATATTTTAACGTTCTGCATTTTCCACATCTGTTTGTTTGAAATATGAATACATTTGTATAAAGGCTAATCTATTTAATTACTTCGAAACCGTACAAAATTAGACCATGCTTGTTTCGCCAGTGCTAAAACTTGTGTTTTGTTATATCTTTCTGACTAAATATCAACATTGTATGCTTAAAATTATTTCCAATTTATTTTTAATTAAAACTCCCAACCTTGGAATATTTGTTATTAACAACCGAGGAAAGAATCCAGAGGGAATTGCACCGAAACCGTGATTCAAATCATGGCAAAATTTCGTTGTAACATCTGCAATTAAGGCTACAGTATTTGAAACACCGCTGGCTGATTAAATTTCTGATTACCTCAAATATTCATATATTACTAATGAACCTTGATTAGAAATGCCTCTTTATCAGAAGAGATACATATTAGAAATATATGCGACAGAACATCTGCCTAAAGAAATTTTGTAATCAGTTATTTATTTGTTTCCACATAAAAGATTTGATTATTAGAATAAGCCTCTTGTTAGGAGTACATGGGGTACTCAAAATGAAAGAACCTCTACGCTCCATTTAAATTAGCTATTTTTCTGACCTCATCAGATGATTTTAATTCCCTGATTAAATATTATCCTCAAATAACACGTTCATGTTGGTGTTATGGATTTAACATAGGTTCGTAAGTATAAATTTATATACCATTACTAGCTGTTATGCTCGGGATTAAAATTCTTTCATGTCTACGTTTGATTTAAAAGCTACATTTGTATAAAAAATTATAATACCCAAAATTATTTTATCCTCCGAAATGTTTTCCAATTAAAATGAGAATATCAATTGAACCAGACGATTTTTAAAAACTGCCGATAGCTAATTTTCTCCATAAGTTATTAATACTTTTTTCATAAGTACTTCAATTTTGTTCATCAATCTTGTAGTATAAAAAAAGTTTCTGACGAATGTTTTGAGACAATTAATGGGATAGTAAATTTTTCTTTAATAAAAAGCTTTAAAGCAAACCAGATCAACATTTTGTCCCGCATAAATTGTAAATCATCTGCTTTTAAACTTTTCTTTTAGTCTTCTTCCAGAATTCCTTTCTTCGTATATAGTCTTGCTCTTCACCAATAAAAAAATTTTTACAAATTGAGAAATGGACACACAATTATTTTTTTTAATTTATTAAAATAAAGGCAATGAAATTTGTGTCACTTAAAACTTAATTTTTTAAACTTTAATATGGCGTAAATTTATGTGTATAGTATGATATTTTTGAAAAATATTACGGAAAACTCCAAAATCTTGCTTAATTTCTAATTAATTGGAATTTTAATTAATATTTGGGCTTTTAAAAGCTGACAATGATCTTTCTCTTCTTATATAAAATATTTATAAAAATAAACAAAAATATCAGAACATAAAGATAAATTATTAAATTTAAAAAATTAATAAAAAGTGAAGGAAAAATTTCACAGATATAAAATTGGTTTTGAACTTTAAAAATATAAAAATATTTTTTATGGGATAATTTGCTCCGAAGTTATTCCGGAAAACGGTTTCGGTTTATTTCTAATTAACTGATTAGTTAATTAACTTTAGCACTTTAAAGAATTGACAGGTATCTTCCTCTTTACTTAAATAATAAGTAAACAAAATTTGGTTGAAATCGGTCGAGTGGTTTAGGACGACATGTGGAACATACATACCCACAATGACTTTTATTTATATTAAGATTGACAGAGTGAAGCGAGGTATTTGCCTCAACTCGACATTTCAGCATTTCTTATATGCGTAAATTTGTTTGTTACGATTTCGATTTTCTTCAGATTTCGGAGGAAGACGACCTATCAGAACGATGTATATATATGAATTTTTTTGCTCCATTTCAGATGGTTGCAGGGCCACGGTGGCCTAATGGTAAGGTGTCGACCTCGGAGCCGGAGAATTCCAGGTTAGAAACTCGTTCCACTCGTGAGCAAAAACGTTAGTCTGGTAGATGAGCTTTTTATATACCTGCAGAAGTTCGTATACCTGTGTCTCAGCCCCTAATTGAATGATAATGGTTGTTATATCGAATATATTGTTTCAAAAATGTCGAAATATTTCAGGCTCTCATTGACAAAAGTTGTCATTGGTAAGGACCCTTACGGGAAAACAAACGTCAACTCCCTCCTGAATTCCTGGACATTTTGCTAGTTGAAATTGCAATGAAGTACAAAAAAATTCTTTAAAATCTGAAATATAACTTTTTATCACCGAATAGTTCAGTTTGATAAGTTTCTGTCAAGCCTAGGCAAAAATTTTGCTTTTAATCTAATAGATGAGTTGTGACCGAACGTGTTAGCAACCATATTGGGCCCGTCCAAAGGTTAATGGAAAATAATTTGGCTGAGGAAAAAGAAGATTACTTTTTGTGTCCGATATTGAGTAAGAAGTCTGAGTTTTGTCTTTCAGCATAAGTGGATAAAATTTATTCCTTCTGAGATTTAAGTGGAAGAGGAGGAGTAGCTGTGTCTGAAGTTGTTAGTCGGATGCTCCACGCAGTTTGAGGACCTCCACTTAGTGTCAAACTGTCTTTAAAGAACGTTGGAATATTTTTTTTTTAGATTGATCGAACTTTTAGTGTGCTTTCTGTTTCATAGAGGAGAAAAACTGGAGATTTTCCGGAAAGTATGATTTATTATTTATTTCTTGTCTCGTTACAGCCAAAAACTTATAACAATTTTAAAGACGAAAATTTGTAATAAACGTAGAGTTTTAAACAAAACTTTTAATACTTATCAACTCGACAGTAAGTTGCTTTTTAAAAAGCATTCTTTTTCTTTCTTATTGAAAGGCAGATTACTTGGAGGCTTATTCAATGCTATTCGTATATTGTTCTAAACTTTACGGTTTGAAAAGTCATAAATTTTTCATACATCATTAAGTACTGCTTTCCATTCCTGCTTCTTCTTCCCAATTTATAGATACAAGGTAGCTGTTTCCCAAAGCCACAATGAAATTTGATATACTTTTTCCGCAGCCATTCACTTTTTTCCTTTTTTAGATTTAACGTTTCATGAAAATTGATTATCTTCTTGAAAAATATTCTAGGAATATGAAATTTAACAAATTCTGTAAAAGTATATCTGGTTCATATAAGTTTCTTCTTTGAACATGAAAAAACACATGGCGAAAAATATTCATATTGTCTTGCAATTAAAAAAATTATAGTTCTCTCTAATTAATTTTTCTAAATTTTTAATGAAAGACAATGAATAAACACTTTGGCTATAAATGTTATAAATCAAAAATTATTGTACTGTAATGCTGTGTTTAGCTACGTTATTTTACGATAATGTTTCAATTTCGAGCAAGTGAAAGTTAAAACCAGAACGAGTAATACGAATAAATATGATGGACCACAATTACAGTTTTTTTAAAATAAATTTTATGAAAACATAAATTGTTTCGCAAAGAAAAATACAATACAAAATTAACATTTTGCGCTCCAAAAACTAATTAGATAAGTATTGAATGCTTCATTCACAAATTAAATTACTTCAAACACTACGTAATTACTTTGATTAGCAACCAAACCAAGTATTAACGATCTCAATAAAATCCTACATAAATTGTTTGAATAGAAAATTGTACCATATGAGTTTTGAGGGTAAACCAGAAAAATGGATCACCCCCTTCCTGCCTTAGCATCCGGGTCCTCTGAATGAAAGCCGCTGCAATAACTTGAGTACTGAGGCCGAAGTACTAGTAGCCATCACAGGCCACTGCCTAGCGCTTCTCGCAGGAGGTACGTACTATCAATGGAGAGAATATTCAAGCCCCCCCCCCATCACTATACCCACCAGGGCAGCAAGAACCCGCTTACTAATTAGGGTGGATCGCTCTTCTATGGAGAAAAAATATTATTATTAATCAAAACCTACTTATGCGGAAAAGATGTTCTGTGGTATGGAGATTAAGAGAAAAATAATGAAAATTTAAATTCTAAATTTAATGCTACCGAAAGGGGGTTGAATTTTCTAAAAAAAAAATGGAAAAAATACTTAATTTTGATTATCGATTATACGATTTTAGATTCGAAATAATAATTTTTTTTTGCAACATAAATAAACAAAAGTGATGATTAATGAGTAGTGAGTAGTATAATGTACATTGCAACAGTTTATGACTCAGCTCACCCTCCCCACACCGTCAAATCACTCCGGTTAAACAACTAGAGCAGTAGGCGTGCTTTCAGAATTCTTCGAAGGGCTAATTCCGTTATGTGATTTCTGTCGTCAGCTAGCATTGATATCAGGACATTTTCTGAATGGCCAAAAAAATCAGTTTCTTTTAATAACAGGGTCTATGACATCCTTCAAATCATTCGAGAAATAACGCGATAGAGCGATTGATTGATACAAACGCTGTGCCTCATAGATTAATTATGGTTTCGTTTTGATCTTGAACCACATAGAGGCATAAACTTTTGCGATGAATGTCGCTAATGTCAATAAAGTCTCGGCTGAATTTTCGCGAGCTACATTGAACCTGAGAATCCTGTTCACGATTCTAAGCCACCTTGAGTGGCAAACTTTTCCAGGATTCATCTTCGACAGACTTTCTCTGCAATGTCAGCAGTTTATGACTTCACAAATTTCCATTAAGTACAGTTGATCAGTACTTAAGTCTTTCTTGTTAGTCTCTTCACATAGCGTGTTTTCTATTGGCGTGGATGAAACTACAGATAGCTTCTCGCATCCGGCCGACGATTTTCTTATTTCGCCAATCAGGCTTCTGGGCCCAGTTGTGGTTCTATCCACGTGCGCGAAAAGATGACGGAGTGGAAGCTCGTTGGCGTGTAACTGGTACACAAGCCATTGTAGTGGACGATTCAGGATCAGTTCCATGTTACGTATAATACCTCCTTTGACACCTGTGTTGACAGATGTTCCGTCGCAACCACCTTTGTTACATCTATGTCATTGTCAACGCATGACGAAAAAGCTATATATGTTATTTCCAATAATTTGCGCAAAATTTACAGACACGTGGCCGATGTACTCAGAGCCAGGTTCTTTTACCAAGGATAAAGCAGGAGACAGAAAAAAGATGGGATTCCCTACTGCTCTAGTTGTTTAACCGGACTGATTTGACGGTGTGGGGAGGAGGAGCTGAGTCATAAAATGTTGCAATGTACATTATACTACTCACTACTTAGTATTCACTACTCATTAATCATCACCTTTGGTTATTTATATTGCAGAAAAAACAATTATTTCGAATCTAAAATTGTATAATCAATAATCAAAATTAAGTATTTTTCCATTTTTTTAAAAATTCAACCCCCTTTTGGTAGTATTAAATTTAGAATTTAAATTTTTTTATTATTTTTCTCTTAATCTCCATACCATAGAACATCTTTTCCGCATAAGTAGGTTTTGATTATTAATAATATTTTTAAAAAAATCGTATAATCAAAATTCAGTATTTTTCCATTTTTTTCGAAAATTCAACCCCCTTGCGGCGATATTAAATTTTGAATTTAATTTTTTTTATTATTTTTCTCTTAATCTCCATACCATAGAACAACTTTTCCGCATAGGCAGGTTTTGAAATTCTGAAAAAAAAATTTCGATTCACCCTATTACTTATACGGCGACTTCTCATCCGTGTACTCGCGGTACCCCCTCCCCCGGTGGGAGGTTTTTGAGGGTAAAGTACGCATACAACTCACGTCCCTTTAGCAGAGCTAACGGAGCTTTAAAGTTTAAATTAGGAAATTATTGAAGATTTGAAATCATTACCATCTTTAAGGTTTCCGATTCACAACCAAGAATTTCATAAAGTGTGTAATTTTTTGTGAGTTGTGAAATTTCCAAAACTTTAATATTGTTATTTACGCTGTTAAATCATCTTGGTATAACATGAAAATTATTACCCAATGGAGTAGCCTCTGCAATTAAATGCAGCTAAGAAAAAAATTAAATGAACATATCTCGAAATATGTTTTGGTAAACATGATGATGTAGTTCAGGAAACTTCTGCATGTCTATTTCCATCAACTAAAATTCATAATTCTAATTTCAGACCATTGTGATCTTTGGCAAAAATTTATAGTCCCAAAATATTATAAACAACTTTGTATAGCAATTAGAAGCATTGGAACATCATACTAAGTTTTTTTTATTATTCACTTAGATTTTAAAAACAAAAAAGTTATAGCATTCAATCAGTTTTTATTTAAAAAATGCTCTAATTGCTTTCAAAGGAATCACGAGACTTCGGCGTAACTTCTATTTCATGGACAACTTCGGAGGAAAAAAACAGTGAAAATCCATTAATGCGTTCATCCTCTTGTAAAAACTCGCACCACGCTATGTCGACGAAGGTCTCTGATAAGAAAAAAAAAAATGTCGCCGTTTTGAAATTTGAAGCACTTGTGGACGGTAGTGCCCTAAACGACATACTAAAAGTTCCCACCGGTAGGAGGTACAGGGGTTGTAAAAGGGACGTTTTCGGTTTTTCTTAAATATATCGAAAACTCTGTGTTCTAGCTAAAAACATTCCATGGCAAAATTAAACTACATAAAATTTCCAACAAAAAAAAGTCCTATTTTGTTCCTGTGGCAGCAATAGTTTAGAAGATATAAGGGGATTTAATAGAGAATATTTCTAAAATTCCTTATTGTAATGATAAAATCAATTCAATGTACTGGGGTAACAGTCCCCAGAGGAACCTCATTCCTATGTAATAATTATATAAGGGTAGTTTTGAATGTGTGGAACTTTGTGGTGCTGGTGGGGGATTTGATAAACAATCGTTCTCGCCTCCTCACGTCACATCCTCCCTTCACAAGATCTCTTCTACTCGTAGTCCATTCAAGAAAGGAAAAATTTAAAAAAAATTGATGTAGTTAGTAAATTTGGCACAATCGCTGGGGGAGTACATTAATCAACATACTAAAAGTATCCGCCGGTGGGGAATGCGCGAGGGGGTACAGGGAGTTTAAAGGGGGCTTTTTCATTTTTTTTTAAATATCTCGAAATCTGTGGGTTCTTAAAACTTTCTTATGGGAAAAAAACTTAGCTGAGAATTAAGCTACATTAAATTTCCTACAAAAATAATCCAATATTTTTATTTGTAGGATGAATAGTTTAGAATATAGAGTGGTGAACCGACCCAGTACTTCGATGTGACTTGGGAATGACGAGTTTGTTTCTCGAGCAGAAAGACGAAAAATGTTATGGCTTGTTTAGCATGACGGCAAAACTGTGATTTTATGTAAAGGACTGAATTTGACTGACCATGAGTCGATTTTGGGTCAATTTAGCTAGGATAAACTCATGAAATATTTTATTATTCTAAATTTGTTTTTTATGTTAAATGTTAATTTGTATCGTCTTGTGTTTGTAAATAAATGTCTTGTGATATTTTAAAAGTCCAGTTTTTATTTCCAGGACATTACAGACTTATTAATTGGTGGCAGCTGGTGTGGATAATTCTATCCACTATACCTAGAAAACTCACTCAAAATCAGTCCTCTTACATTATTTTAATTTACAGATTAGCTGAAGGTAAGTTCATTTGGCCTGACAGTACCCTTAACTGAAAATTGTGTTTAAAATTGTTGAGTAAAAATATTACGTTGTAAAATTCTAGCTTATAAGAATAGTAAGTATAACAGTAATATTAACTTAGTATAGCAAAGAGTTTTGATTATGCGGTGTACAATAATTGTATAGCATAATTTATTCTTGTTGCTTTATTCATAATACAGTATCGTTTCGAATTACAGTTGTGTAATCTATTGTTATGCATACTATAACGGTCTGGTTTCTTTAATTCTTACTAGACATAATTGTTATTTGATACTGCATTTAAATTGACATATGAGTTATTTGGTGTACTGTTGGTACAAAATAACTTTAATTTCAAGCAAAGTCTTACACTTATTGTGAAGTAAACTTTTGTTTAGCATAATTATAAAGCTATGACCAGCGAAAAATCAATCAATCAAGAAGTAGTTACGTGGTTTTGTATATCATTGAAATTTAATTGATATTATTTGTACTCTTGCTGGTTACTTTTCTTAATTGAAAAAATCATTTGATTGTTTTGAATAATTTAACTGAATTTATGGGTATCATTATCGCATTTATCTACAAAAGAATTATTACTTTATTTTAAAAAATGAAGTGGAAAATAGTAATTCGTTCTGTTTTGGTATGAATTGTTTTTATACTTCGGGTTTCAGTTATTTATGACGGCTATTTCCGGTTATAAGAATACTTTTTACAATGGTTTTAATGGCTTATAATAGTTTAATGGTTAGTAATAGTTTTTATTGCACGCAGATTTTTATTTTTTAATTTCACTGCTAACAGATATTTAAGCAGTGTTTTGCATTTTCATTTTCGTTATATAAGAATAAAGAAAAGAAATAATAGTAGTATGATTACATTTTTAACTCTTTCTTTGAACATTATATTTTGATTGTGTGCTTGTAAGGAAGTATTTTTTCATATTTTTATCTAAAATATGTGGTGAATCAAGTTTCAATTAATAATTAAATTTACTTGCTTAGTAGTTGAGCTGTTTTAATAAAGGTAGTATTAAACACACCAGCAAATAAAAAAAAGATTTATTCTTATAACTCTTTATTGGTTGTTGTGCACTTAAAACTGTGTAAAAGAGTGGGGATCGCTTAAAAGATATTTACTAATAATATGTCGAGGAATCATATTTTGGCGAGATGGCTTTTTGGGACAAAGCTTTAAAAGCTGGTTTACAAAAATTAACGGAGAGCCTCGGAGTTGTGAAGTCGGGGCCTCCGCAGCAGTCATTGAGATTAAAAAGGCCATCCCCCAAGCAATATCCAATTACGATGACTATATTAAATAATTACTGGAAACATTAAAGGCAACGCGGCTTGAAGAAGAAAAGGAAGCAAAGCGGCTTGAAAGGGAAAGAGAAGAGAAGCGAATTACAGCAGAAAGAGAAGAGAAGCGGATTGCAGAAGAAAGAGAAGCCAACCGAATTCTTGACGAAAAGGCACTGGAAAATGCTTTTCAGCTGAAGAAATTACAGCTTGAATTGGAAAATAAATCAAGACCGAACGAAACGGTCCCAATGGCAAAACTAAAGCTGGAGATGAGATATTCATTCCAAAAATTTCATTCCAAAGAGGGAGACATAAGTCTATATCTCGTCTTGTTTAAGATGAAAGCCAGACGGGTGGAAATTAATGAAGACTTGTGAGTATCTCACTTAATTGGATTGTTACCTTATGAGATGTCACAGCTGATTGCCAGGGAGTCAGAAGAAGTTTCAAACGACTACTCGCATATTAAGAAGTTATTGCTCAAAAGATATAAATTTCCGGCTGAAAAGTTAAATGTTTAAGAACTACACAAAAAGTGCTGAGAGTAATTGGACAGACTTCTTGTATGAATTACTTCTTGTATTAATTTAATTGCTTTGAAGAAGGGCTGAACGGACTTGAAGTAAAAACCTTTGCCGAGCTCAGTGACTTAATAGTGACCGAGCAGATAAAAATAAGAGTTACTTGGGAAGTTAAAGACCATTTCATAGACGAGTGGGCGGAAATAAAATGCCCAGAAGTACTCGCTAAAAGGCTGGATGAATATTAGGGTTCGTAGCCTTTGGAAGAAAAAGCCTTACATTGGGTCTTCAAAAGAGAGATTTCCAACTTGGAAGGTTAAATCTCCGATTGAAAGTAAGGCACCCTCGCCGGTCTAGAAGGAAGAACATAATGTCAAGAAATCAACCACAAATGCTGAAGATTTCGAAAAAAGAAGAATTTTTCGCTGTTATAAATGCGGGTCTAACGAGCATATTAGACCAAATTTTCCCTTATTGATGAACAAAGAGAGTTCTGCAACTGTAAATCGTCTATTTGAAGCTTTCGAAGATGAGGTAATGTCACCACACATTAGGGTGCCTCGTTTTATAACTTTTTTTTCGGAGCGAAATGTAATACCCGGCAAAAGTGGCCAATCCACATGGACATTACAAATATAATTTTTTTTCAAATCGAATAATATCTTCTGTGAGAAGTATTGCCTCAAAATTTCGAAATTTCAAATAAAAACACCAAAATTGTCACTAATTTATTTAGGCTAAAACGGTAATATTTTTGCGTTAGGAGATGTCACCTGTGGTGAAATATGATGTTCAAACCTCAAAATGCCAGTTAAATGCCCTTGGGGAGGGCAGAGGTGCCTCCTCTGGGGCTAGAAATGGGGCGCAAATTCAGTACAATAAACAGATTTGTAGGCTTTCGATCTATGTCTTTTCATTCGCTTGGTGGCTCGCAGTTTAAGTATTAGCGGATCATATTACATTGCAATGTGATCCCCCTATCCGCCCACCTCTATACTACAGCAGCACACTCCCAGACGGACACGTGTCAACTTGCCCACCGGATGTAGATGTACTCATGCGTCTTTTGTTTTCTAATTTCAGTAGAACACCTGATCCTCGCTACGCATGCGCAGTGTCTTTAACTTGTTCATCGGTATTTTATTTCGCAGCATTTGACGGTATTTCCGTCAGTGTGTTCTGGATTAACACACCTTTTCATTAAATCAACAAAATGTCACTTTCGAAGTTTATTCTTCGTGCTGTAAACCACTGTCCGATTTTTAATGAAAACCTCAAGGATTTTGATGAAGTTAAGCTCCCAACAAAGAAAGATGTTCTTCTTTGGTGTTTAGAAGTTTGGCAGCAAGTCGGTTTTAGAATCCAAAAGGAACAAGGAGACAGCTTTTTCTACAGTAGCCCGACAAGTTGCAATTAAGCTTAGTATTATTTGGGATAAAGCATCTATCCCAACAGTAACACATAACAGAGTAATTCAACTAATAACACGCTGTCATGATGATTATATAAGCATAAAGAAAACTTTAAACTGTAAAACAACAGTTCGAAAAACAAAGAATGATAAGTTGACATCTTTTATAGAGCAGAAATCAAAACTTTTTGATATAGCCTTCCGTAAATGCGCCGAATTACTGGATGTACTTGTCCCAAGGACAAAGAGGTTCCTGTTCTCGAGCGCCAGTTTCTTCTTGATTAGAGAGGTCCAAGAATTTGTAGCTTCTGGTCAGTTGATTTACCTGCTACAAAAGGAATTATTAAAAGGGATGAACGGTCATGTAAGAGGCTTAGACCCGAGATTTCCCTTTCTGAGTCATCTTATTCGATTGCAGTCTCACATTCATTATCAAATGATAGACAACACTTTGGTGACGGTGACGACGTGGCAGGTGTGGAGAACAAAGCTGAGGACAATTTTGTTAAGGATGATATGTTCTCGAAATCCAAAGGAAAAACATATAAGCGTAAACTAGACTTGACTGAAACTGTGATTATTGCTCAGAAATACAATGTAAGCGAGAGAGCTGTCGCATATATAACATCAGCTGTGCTTCATGCAGCTTTAAAAGATGTAATTATATCTTCTGGGCAATCCAGTGACATAACATCTACTTTTATTGCGGAAAAGAAAAAAAATAAGGCGTGAAAAACTTAAAGTTACTCAGAATTTTAAACAATGCTCTACGGATGATGATACAATTAAAATCCTGTACTTTGATGGTCGAAAGGATGAGACTAAAACTCAGACAGGCATCTTCAGAGAAGAGCACATTTCCCTGGTGGCTGAAACTAACTATCAATACATTGGTCACGTCACTCCGTCTTCTGGCTCTGCACATGATGAGACGACAGTTATTTTTGAGTGCATCACGTGCCAACTCAAAGGAGGATTCGATGAAGTTGATGTGCTTGGATGAGGCGGAACAAACACCAATACTGGTTATTCTTCGAAAAGTAGAGAAATTAACAGGTAAGCTTATGCAATAGGCTGTTTGCCTTTTGTATTTCATCGAACTGCCTTTCCGAGCTCTCTTCACGCATATTGACGGCACTACATCAAGCCCTCATTCTTACACAGGCTTGATAGTTTCAAAACTACCTGACTGTGAAAAGCTTCAAGTAGTGTCATTTAAACCAATAAAATATGACTTACCTTATTACAGTGCTGATGAGCTCAGATAACTCAGTTACGATCTGAGGTAGTTGTTTCAGATATCGAAGGCCATTAATTATGGAGAATGCCCGAAAGCTCTTGCCTCCATGAACCCTGGCAAACTGAACAAAGCTAGCTGGTTGACCAGTGCAAACGGAATTCTAACATTGTAATGTACATAGAAATTAAGAATTTAAACTAGAAATTCTTAGAAATAGTGACATACATACTAACAGTCTATGTGTTGATGCAATACAGGGACAGGACAGCAGTCCTCCATTGCTGATGGTTCTCGACACGTGTTTCAGACCATTTATAGGTCTAGATATTTACCTAGATTATAATATCATATATTATAAATATCAGGCCGTAGTCCATTCTTCTATTCAGACAAATGCGTACTTTGGACTCCCAGAAAATGTTTTTCTCGCTATTATGACTGATTTTCAACTTGCTGTCCGCCAAGATGCGCTGAATAAGATTCTTAACGCTAGACAAGACGAGGTTGAGAATGTTCATCATTCCATTCGATATAATATCATTCCACAGCTGAACTTTGAAGCGGAGAATCACACAGATATGATTCTATGGGAAAGCCCTGATGTGTCTATTACTGTACCGCCAGTCCTAAGGAATGCATCAAACGAAGAGCTCATTGTCAAACTTTCACTTCCCGACAATACCGTGCCAGAATGGTTCTTCATCGCCTGCCCGTGCCACACGGTCGCAGATCGACTTTACTTTCTCGGAAAGCTCTGCCTAAATTTCAATCTAAATCCCAATTATTGACAATTTTGACAGAAAATGGCGATTCAGATTAGTTAAGCCGTCCTACGTGTGGTTGGTTGGTTGGGTAGGGCTGGTGGAGGAGTCCTAGGTACAGGTAAAGCCCTGAATACGCCTCTTAAGTAGCGACACTCTTTTCCCCATCGACTTCGTGCCGCTTTCGATTTTGATTGAAAGTTGCCAGTCACATGGGTAAACATCCGCCATCTTGGGTCTTCGCTTGAATGTGTGTATCACGCTTTCAACATTATACTGGAATAGTTAAAGCAATTGAAGTAATTATTTTTAAGCTCTTCTATGGAGCATTTTAAACAGTTTCCTCAGTGCTGTAATTTGATGGTTAAACTTGTTAATATTTTTGTCACTCACAGAATGCACTTTTTAATTAAAAAGAAAAATCGAGCTTTATAGCTAAGGAAGGTAAAAAAAATGTTCTAGCAAGAGCATTGGCATGAGAATTGCCGCTTCAGAGATAAAATAAATTATTTTATATAAAGCCATTAATTCAAGACCTACTATTAAAAAAATCAAATGTGAGTATATATAATTGAGTATTTTAATAAATACATAATTCTGCACTGTGGTTTAAGGAGTAAAATCTCTAAATAACAGTAAGCATCTTTTATTTAAATTATGATATAGATAATTGAAAAGTAAATATTAAAACGAGCAGAAAATCCTATTGTAAATAATTATTTTCTACTGATTTATGAATTATTCATATATATATATATATATCTGTAATTATATATATTTTTAATTATATGTAAAAAGAATTTGCATGTATTAATTAATTTGGATCTCTAACTTGGACAGTTTAAGTTAACATATATGTTTGTATTAAATACTATACTTAAATAAATTTAAATTAAAAAAAAGGATTAAAATAAAAAAAAAAATCCGATTTTTTTATTTCCTAAAAATCATGATTTTTATCTCAACCCTGGTTTGGAGTAATTTACAACTTAGAAAATCTTAGCAGAAAAAAATTGAATAAAATTATTCTTCAAAATGATCGCGAATTATTTCAAAGCACGCATATAGTATAGTATGTGTTTTAATATAAAAATAAATTATTATTTAAGGTAAAATTATTATATATATATATATATATATCATTAGGTATTTAAGTTATATTTGAGAATCTGTAAACATTTGTTAATAAAAATCCACATTCAAAGAACGAAATTCCGTATTTCTCAATAGCAGACTTAGGGAGAGAGTGGCTGTTACCCCCCAAAATGGCGGACGATTGAACGTGTCGCTACTTAAGAGACGTATTCAGGGCTTTAAGGCACGTCCACGTGGTGGGCTCTAGGTAGCTTGGCGAGCGTCGCTGGCCAAGTGAAAAAAGACCTTCATTTGTACTGAATTTGAGCCCCATTTCCAGCCCCAGAGGAGACATCTCTGTCCCCTCAAGGGTATTTAACAGGCATTTTGAGGCTTAAAAGTAAGTTTTTAGCGCAAGTGGAATTTCCTAACACAAAAATATGTCAGTTTTAACCTAACTAAAATTAGTGACAATTTTAGTGTTTTTATTTGAATTTTCGAAATTTTGAGGCAATACTTCTCACAGAAGATATTATTTGATTTGAAAAAAAAAAATACATCTGTAATGTCCACGTGGATTGGCCACTTTTGCCGGGTATTGCATTTCGCTCCGAAAAAAAGTTGAAAAACGAGGCACCCTGCCACACACCTCTACGGGCAAAGTAAATGGGTTCCCTATGCATATTCTACGTGACACGAGATCTAGCATTGATTTTGTGTGCTTGAAAGTGGTAAAGCCAGAAACGTCAACAAGTTAACAGGTGAGCAGGTCTGGGTTCAGCAACCATTATATGACGCACCAGTGTGTTTACCACTGGCTGAAGTTGATCTGAAAGGAGAATTCAGACACTTGATAACCAAGGCAGCGTAGTGTGCTACAAAGCTGATAAAGGATGATACTTTTTAGGGAACAGAACTGCAGCTATTTTGGAAAAGATGAAAAAAATGCCTGTTACACAATAAGTTAATGCAATCCAGAAACAAGCTCAGAAACGTTTGAAAGTGCAGGAATAGATAGTGTATGTCGAAGGCAAAGATCCAATATCTGTAGAAGAAACCGAAATGGCAGATATCGAAGACATAGAAATCGAAAATGATGATATTTTGTCTTTCCCTCCGAAAGAAGACTTTGAGGGCTTGTCATTTTTACAGATTGACTCTAAAGCCTTTAATAGTGCAATTTTGTACGATTTTCCTAAAAAAATACTTATATGCTTATATAAATAAGAAATATTTGTATTGCTTCGAATAACTATTTATTATAGTATTTTATATCATATTAATGTAATGTAATTCTTAAATATTATATTTGTATTTCTTGCCTTTTTATTTTGTATATTTTATGCTGGTTATTTCTATTATTAAGGTACTTTCTATCAAGTTGTCAATATATTTTTAGATTTTATAATTATACATCTTCATTAACATAGATGGAGCCATTGTTTTAAATAATCCTCTAAAATATTCTATTATTTTAAATTTTACAATTTTTTTTTCTAAAAAGTTAGAGATTTAATTAATCTCATGAATATTAAATTTTATTTGGATAGTTAATTTAGGCATCAGATTATTTTTGGAAATTAAAATTTTTTCCAATTAATGTTCACACTTTGTGGCAGTTGCTTTGAGTATTGGAATGCAGTTAATTTTAGAATACAGGTAGGTAATGTGGTAAGTATTATGCATTGATTTAAGTAATTCCTGGTTAAAAATGAATGAATATGTTTTTTAATATTGAATTAATTATTTTATGTGCAATATTTGATTGGTGCAATATATTATAATGTGTTTTTAGATACATGCTAGATGTTTCTGTCTTATAGTATTGCAATAATTTAGTGTTAAATACCCAAACTTTTTCCCCCTTCTTATTTAGGGTTAATTATCCTTTCTGTTTTTTCAATATTTGGTAACATGTTTTACAAACCATACATAACCATACACAACCTCTTCCAAAGCAGAGCTTCAATTATTATTGTTGAAAACTCAATTTTCTTGGATTGCCTTTTTCAAAAGTATTAATTGTTACAGTGTACATATTATATGTTCAAATTTTCCATACTTTCTTTTTTGGCATATATTTAGTATTTTTAATTATTAGATTAAAATTAGATATAGTTTAGTTTAAAATTTGAAGTTTTTGCAAGGGATTATTGATATGATTGTTAATTTCTTTTTGAATATTATGTTATGACATTTTACATTATGATTATTATTAATATATATATATATATATATATATATATATATATATATATATATATATATATATATATATATATATATATAAGTTTGCATAAACCATTTTTAAACTTGTTCGTAATGAAATTTCATCAGATTCTTCTACTAATTTACCAAGTTAGAACTCCTCTTTTTCTAGAGGTGCACCATTAGTACAGTTACATACCATGGCAGGTGCCGCCAGAAGAAAAGCATTGCTAAACGGGTGTTGCTCTGCTGCTCCTTTGGTTGGGGGAATTAAGGAGAGATCAGTTTAGATCTTGGTTGATGATTTGAGAAATGCTGCGTACCTATGGTTATTCAAATTATGTTCATTAACAGGGGCTTCGCATATGGCGAGAAACATCTTCTTGCCAGCCTGTGAGATGTCGTCTGGTGTTTATGAAGGGTTATAAAAGACGTCCGCCGTAAAAGACGTTTTTGATCTGGCTCAGTTGATTTTTGAACAATGTAACTATAGTTCCTTTGCTTTTTCTATAAATAAATGATGTTGATACGCATCCACCGAAGGAGGATGGTTTGGGTCAAAGAGTTTGGGTTCTTTTTGCAGCTTTGTTGTTGAAATAATTAAGCTTCGACAGACTTCATAAAATAAATGCTACTTTCTGGTGGTGCCAAAGCGATCAGTAACACGACAAGGTCTACGTCTCCCCCTATTTATAGCAACAATGGGATGAGAAGTTTCTTTCTCTAACCCTCATACCACATGGAAGTACATCACCAAGATCAGTACCAACATCTCCAAGTATCAGCATCCTCTGTAGCAACTCTCATTTCAATTCCTTTAGCAGCCATTTTCTGTGTTAGCCTGGTCTTATTCCTTCAATTGGTAAGAAAATGTTCCTGTTGAACTGTGACAGACTGGTTGCCAGCTTTTAAGCTAGACTCAGCATATATATATATATATATATATATATATATATATATATATATATATATATATATATATATA
>BGPR01003743.1:94928-128714 GCA_013235015.1 Araneus ventricosus
ATATATATATATATATATATATATATATATATATATATATATATATAGAAGGGATCTAGTGGAAGGGATCGGATTTGAGAAAAGGAAGATATAAGTTTGACAACCCCCTCCCGCCCCGACACCACCACTACTCTCGACATATACAATACTACCCTTGTATAATTATTATATAGGCATTAGGACTTTTCGAGGGTTGTTGCGCCTCAGTACTTTTAATTGATTTTACCATTACAATAAGGAATTTCAGAAATATTCCCTTCCAAATCCCCCTCAATCTTCTATATTACTGATGCTAAAAAAACATAGGACCGTTTTTGTAGGAAATTTAATGTAGTTTAATTTTATAGTTACGTTTTTTCACTAGAACCCATAATTTTCAAAATATTTAAGAAAAATAAAAAAGCCCTCCCCCTTTAAACCCCTTGTACCCCCGTACCTCCCTCAACGTCGAGGGCTTTTAGTACGTCGTTTAGGGTGCTACCCCCAGCAACTGCAGGAAATTTACAAACTACAGCATGCTTCTTTTTATTTTTCCTTCTTTTACTGGACCACGAGTAGAAGGGATTTTGTTATGACGGACGGATGTGAGGGGAGGAAGGGAGCACGACTGTTAATCAAATAAGTCTGTCATCCCCTCGCACCGACACCACCGCTATTCTCGACGCATAGAATATTACCCTTGTATTATTATTATATCGGCATGAGTTTTTGTTAAGAGATGTTGCCTCAGCATTTTTAATTGATTTTTCAAAGAGGTATTTTAGAAATATTCACTTTTTAATCCCGCTGTATCTTCTAAACTATTTATATACAAAAACAACTTAGGTCTTTTTTCGTAGGAAATTTTGTGTAGTTTAATTTTATTATGGAGTACATTTTCGTAGAACCAAAATAGTTTTCGAGATATTTAAGAAAAACCGCAAACGCCCCCATTAAATCCCGTACTCACCGCTCAACCCTACCGGCTGTAGTTTAGCATGTTAGTTATTTTTAGTATATCGTTTAGGGCACTATTAACAACAACTGTGCCAAATTTCAAAACTGCACTATTTTATTTTTATTTTTGCTTCGTTGACTGTACTAATTGCTCTTTTCGCAAAAGCGTTTGAGAGTGGCAAAGACATTTTAACGTGTAAACATTTCGCTGGCTTTTGACTATAAACCTCTGTATGAGAAAAGACACTGAATGAAAGCTCTTCTTTTCCTATCTTTGGCTATATTGATATTTTCCAGTTACTGCTACTTTTTAATGACCTGGTCTCTTGTAACTTCTTACTACAATCTCTCAATCCTGGGGGAGATTGTCTTTTTTAACACATTTTGCTGTTTCAAATGATTTCTCTGCGTCGTTAAAACATTTTTACATGCGGAATCTAAAAATTTATTTTTATTTTAAAGTTATTTATAAAAGACTTTTTATGAAAGTTAAAGATTCAAAGTGATTGTCCCTAGGGCTTTTTATTTGCTGAGGAACTGATGGCTTTTTTTTGTTTCTTTTATTATTATTCGAAAGTTCTGTTTTATTGCAATTCGACAAATTTGGAAATTATACATACATATCCTGTGTTCGACTAACAACGTGCTTTTGTCAAAGATATGAAAATCTTACTTGAATTTTATTTGATGAAGTCTTTCAGTATCTCATTTTCCACGATTCGTCGTTCTTGTTAAGAGTTTCAAAACATAATAGCATGCCAATGAAATGCAATCTATATATAGATAAATAAAAAGTGGAAATAATATGAGAACTAGGAATTTAAATCGAGAATTGTGATCTGGCCTTTCTTCATGTAACTATTTTTAATAAATATCTTTAAAGAATCTCCACAATTTGAGCTGTTGTTATTGTTTGTTTATAAATATTCAACCTTTTATGCATCTTAAGGTTTTTAATGCCTATGTTAAGGACTAACCAAAGTCTTGCGTAGTATAGTTGCATAAAATAAATACTCACTCTCAGAAAAGAAACAAAACTGAATTAAATTGAGATAATTAATACAGACCAAGAGAATTTAAATTCTTAAACCTGAAACACGATTTCATTTTGAAAATCTAAGTCTATCAGGCTGAGAATTTTATCTGGTGAAAATAGATAATTTAAGAAACCCAACCAACTACCAGATGAGCTTTCTCAATTCCAACGCAAAACTTATAATAAGCCTTCATCAACCAAGCAAAATGGATGATATATTTTAAAATAAACAAAAAAGAACTCGAAAAAAAGGAGAGAGAAATTCCATCCATCCTCTTATCATCATTACATGACTAAAAAAACTCTTCGACTGTGAGGAGTTGATTATCCTCTGCGAAGAATGAAATTCAATTTTAGTTGCAATTTAACCACATTATCGCCCTTCGAGTTATTAAATATCGCTTGATTACTTTAATAACATTCATGCTAGGTAGAAAATTATTTTTTTTTCGTTTCGTGACTTCGTAATCAAAGAATATGTATTAAAAAGTGGCTATACAAGCCGCTAATAAAATGTTTTACTTGATATAAAAAATTACCCTTGTTCTCAAGCATAAATACAACGGCTCTCAATCTCCCAACATCTCCATTTCAACTTTGTATAAGAGGTATTATCACTCTCTCTTTCAAATGAGTATTCAGATATTAAACAATCAATGGCAAAATACAAGGTGCCGTCAAATATAAGACTATAAAACCATAATGCAACTATAAAACCATCTGTATTATCACGTGATAGAAGTTTGAGATTTTGAATGTTGTTTCTCTTAGGGGAAACCTAGTATAAAACGGAGAAGGTCAGTGTGTCGTTGAGTGCAACAGAATCGACAGAGAAAATTCTCCAAAAAAACAGACTAAGCACGCAGTCCAATTTTTGTCGATAGAAGGTGTAAGTGCAGCTGCAAAAGTAGCTGTGTTTCTACAAAATATTAAAGAAAGAATTCTAATGTTGTATACTTCAAAAATTAATAATTGTATCATTAGCACTCCATTGTGTAAGAAATTGCAGTTGTTTCAAATTTAGTCTGTAAACAACACAAAGGTGAACTTTTCATTACTTACCTACAAATATATGAAATAGTAACTGGATCCTGATCACACAGTTGCATTCAAATGTATTATGAATTGGTGAATGCACAAATAAATTAATATCATATAAATAACATAAATTTGTATTTTATTTATGCGCTCACATTTCTACAGCAAGAGAAACATTCAATAATCAGGATTACAAAACAAGTAAAAGGATAGACAAAGAGCATTAACATGTATCTGATCAAATATACATAACAAAAATTTTTAAAAAATATTTACAGGGAATATTCTTATAGAAAATAATTTTATCTTCATCTAGCGCATAATGATGTAAATTTAATTGAACAATTTTTCTATATATTTTGAACAAATTGTTTTAAGCATCCTCATCGATATTTCTTTTGCCAGAAAGCTATGTTTCTCTATATGTTTAATAAAAGTGTGATACAAAATAAATCTTAGATGATATGAAAATATTTAATATAATTTTTAAAAGCTATGAATATTTACATATATAGATAAAGTGATAAATAGACCGACGGCAAAGGCAAAGGTTTGCATTTGTAAGACCTGTAAACATCATTACTTGTGTGCATTCAATTGATTTAATTCTGGATTCGATAACATTCGAGGTAGCATAATTAATTGGCATAATAACATTATAGGATGATTTTTTCTCACAACACATAATTTAATAAACATGGCTTCTATTCAGCGTTTGGTAAAAGTAAATAGAAATACTGCTATAATAATAATAACTACTTTTAGAGCTTTCATTTAAAGTTATTTTCTTTTCTTTGCCATCGATTATATACAATTTCTAATAAAAGTAACACAAGAGAAGTAAAATAACCCATGAGAAGTACGAAAAAAATACCAGATAGAGCATTGAGGTCCAGATTCATGACGCCAGTAGTGTGATTAAATGAAGAAGAAATTCTCTCTTCCTGTTTAAAGGCTACATCACGTATAATTTTTTCATACAAACCTGCACTCGCTATGCGAAGAAGAACTGTGTTCAATCGATTCATGCAACAAAAGCCTTTCTTTAGAAAAATGCCTACGCTGACAACTTCAAAGCTATGGTCTGAGATGTACTTAGTCGACCCGTGCATTATTTGAAACAGCAGTTTCGAACCAAGGACAACTCTATTTTCTCCAAATGGTTTCATTTGGTATTCCGAAGGAATGTATGTGTCGTGGTAACTTTTAATCACGGATCCGATGTTTCTTAAATGTTTCAAATTGCTTCTGATGAGGATATTTGATACAACATTCCCTTTCAATAACATGCATTTATACTTCCTCGAATCCAACAGAACCGCCAGTTCTTCAAAAGATCGGATAACGTTTCCCTTATTTTCCACAGTAAGAACTGATAAGATAGCAGATGTGTATATGAATCCGAGAAGTGTATTGGAAACTATCCAGAATCCTTCTAGAATTCTTGTCGCTATATTTTGGGGGTTGTGTTTGGTGGGGCGACCACATTTTTCTTCATTAGAAACATTTCCATAATGGTTTTTGTGAATTTTTAAAAAATAAAATACAACTGGTAATAAAGTAAAGCAAATGACAAGCGCTATCCACACATAAAGAGATAAAGGGTTTATCAGAACTGTATACTTGGGTAGAGGGCGTGGCAAGTCGGAGGTAAATGTTTTTTGCTCATCAGAATAAGGTACGCTTATCTCTGCTAAATAAAATTCTTCTTCTCTGATGCCTAAAGAAGCGATAGCCATGTCCACTTCTTCTCGCGAGATCATTCCTTTGATACCTGTCCAGTTTCCAGAGGCATCCTTGAAGCCAAACTGCTGATCATCTGTTGGTAAGTGAAGAGTATAATCGAATTTCAGCCTCTCCGCTAAAAGTTTGAGCAATTCTCCTTCAATTCCAGAAAATTCCGTTGTGTTCTTAGGATCTATGAAAATATAATACGGCCAAACATTAACAGCTGCAACTTTCAAGTACTTTGGGAATTTCATTTTGAATCTTCAGTATACAGTTACTTAGAAGAATAGCTCTTTTTATCTTCGTGCATCTGTTATATGCTGGTTCAGTGATTTAAGAATTTCCTTCTCAAATATGTTTTGATGGTGTGGAAATTTCAAGTTGAAATATATTTTGAAATTATGTCTTTCGAAAGCACGAGTTGATTCAAAACATTAAATTTCTGATACAACAAAGAACTTTTTTAATTATGAGAGGACCACAGTTTTTCATTTTATTATCTTCAGATATGGAGAGAGTCTGCAAAAAATGATAGTAAAAATTAGTTTTTGTGAAATCTTAATTTATTTTTGCACTTTCTTAATTTTAAAATGAAAATTCGTAACAAGATTATTTCACAGGAAACCATATATATCTTAAAATCTGGGAAAAGGTGTTCTAGCGGGTATCAACCGCACTGTAATAGGCGGTGTATAAAATACTTCTATATTTAAGACTTTTTTGAAACAAGTTATTTTTTCTAAATGGCATGTGTCGTCTCTATTTAAGACTTTTTTAAAACAAGTTATTTTTTCTAAATGGCGTGTGTTATCTCTATATATAAAATTCAATGTATGTCTGCTTGTTTGTGTGTTTGAACCTTATAGAATTCTACATCTCTTGACAGAATAGAATGAAATTCGACGTATATGTTCCTTGGCACCTAGAAATATTAACTACGCAATTAAAAAGTTTGTAGTAGCCGCTCCGATATTAAACTGTTTAAAAACACGAAAAAATTTTACATAGAATTTAACCATTTCCATAAACACGATTTTAGTAAAATCTCAATTTATATTCTTGACATTATCCCAGATAAAATAACTAGAGAAGAAACAGAAAATTTCTACATGCTAAAACTAAAAACTATTGCTCCATATGGACTACACGATATTTTCCAAAATACAATGATCAATAATAAAAACTGCACTACATCACAAATTTTTAGCACTTGCAGAAACAATAACGAAAGAGGTTGCAGGGGTAGTGGAAAAAATAGAAAGGATTTAAATAAATTATCTAATGAAGATATTTATAATCTAATATATCAAGAACTAAAAGGAATTCAAGACGGTTTTAATAAGAACTTTAACTATAGCCAGGTAAAAAACTTCATTTTCTCTACTAAAACCAAATTCTGCAAGATTCTCGAAAACATTCTGAATAACTGCAAAACATGTAATAAACACTTCCTACTTCTTATTAATGATTTATATAAAGCAGGAATTGCCAAATCGCTTAACAAACATCCAGAAAAAACAATAATTTACATGACTATTAACTTTAAAAATCCAATTTACTATCAATTTAAATTCAATGCAGTACTCCAAGAATTTACGGATCTTTTTCCAATAAAAAATATACACGTTCATAAATACTTTAAATATGATACAAATATCGGTAGAAGAATCTTCAACTACTGTTCCTTCTGTAAAGACGTTAGGACCAATAGAAATAACATTCAATGCCTTTGCAATAGAGAAGAATATAACAAATACATAGATCCCTTCCATAAACATATTTTAACCGGTAACCTAATAATTTATATAACCTAATAATATAAAATACCGGTTAATTAATGACAATAAATAACTATGGAAACTAATGATCAAAGGTACAAAATTCTTTCCTATTTTCAAGATCTCCATTAATAACATTTTCAAAAGTTTTCGTAATGATTTAGATAATTTTTACCTAAAACTTTCCGCCAAATTCGATATACCAGTGCAATTCTTCACCGAATGGAAATGGTCAATATACTTCAACTTTAAACAGTTCATAAGAAACAATTACAAAAAAAAGACAATCCTAATTACGAAAGATACGACTACCGAAATATCAAGGATAGTATCAAAGCTCTGCAAGAACAATTCATCATAACCCCTATTGATAAAGCGGCCGGCGACTTTGCAATTATCTGCAAAAAATTCTATCTCGAAATTTTAGACAAGGAATTAAAATCATCAGAAATTTACAAACTCAATAAATCAAATATTATCACCATTAAGAAAAAATTTCAGCTCTTAACAAAAACATTAAATGCCATAATACAAATAATAATCTACCATATATTGTTATATATCCAAAATTTCATAAACAACCAAATAAATTCAGATATATCACCTGCGGCACTAACACATACATGAACAAACCTGGAACCATTTTTTCAAAACATCTTAATATCATCCTAAATCATACTAAATCATACTGAGCAAGAAAATTTTACATGGATTATCAAAAACAATAACAAAGTAATTCAATTCCTTAATAATAACGAAATTGATACAATAGAAACCTACGAGTTTCAAGATCTTTTCACAAGTATTCTAATAAATAAATTGCAAGAGGTATTAATGAACTATTTCTATGATCTTAAAAATCTTTTTAAAATCCCACTAACTTTCTGGGAAGAAATAATCAACTACTGCATATTCCATAACTTTATCTTTAACGGAGAAAATATTTTCCAACAAATAAAAGGCATCCCACAAGGAACAAATTTCTCATCTTTACTAGCCAACCTCTTTCTTAATTTCTTCGAAAGGAATTTCGTTCTAAACCTCCAATCTGCCTTCCGATTTATTGACGATATTATAATCTCTAATTTTCAGGACTTCGGCTCTATTTGCAATACCATCTACCCAGAAGAACTCAAACTAATTAAAACCAGCAACAATCAATCTCCAGCGATTTTTCTTGATTTATGCTTAGACCATAAAAACGACTTAAAAATTGACATTCACGACAAGAAAAACGAATTGAAATTTAACGTCAATAAATTTATTTTTTGGAACTCTAATATCTGATAAAAATCTACAAAAACACGATTATCAATCAACTTATAAGAATCAACAAAATTTGCAATAACACTAATTCAGCCAAAAAGCAAATCATGCACTTACGAAATAGCCTCATCATTAATAAAATTCCCTCCTCACTTTACGAACCTCTAATTAATGGATTTAAGATGCAAGTAAAGGATTGCTTATCAGAGAGATGTTGACGCGAAGTATAATCTTCGAGGTAGGGTCACTCAAGTCGATAATGTCTGATATTTTACCTCGAAAATTCATCTTTTAGACATTATTCACTGGCGTTTTCATTTTTGCTCATTTCTTTCAGTATTTCTCTACGCTTTCTACCGTTATCGCTTTTCCATTTAATATTCATCTTTCCCAACATACTACACTCTCCTCGCAACAGCGAAAGTTAAGCGCGGAACTTGTTACTCGATACTCTGGTCACACCCCTTCAACGACGGTCTGTACCGTGACCCTCCGCAAACACTGGCACGTTAACGTCCGTCCCTTCTCGTACGTAAAGTTTTTATTCTTACTTTTCTCTAATGTTATATCACATCATATTTTTGTTTTAATTATTCAAAACTCCTACCTCTGTTTTTGGTTTGAGATTGGGGGTGAAAATCAGTGTTTTAGGCCTTACGGCGTAAGTGATTGTAAGAAAATGTCAAACTTTTTATATTTAGCAATTCACAATAACTTTATCCCTTGAAGAAACGTTATTGTGCTTTTATTGCATTTCTCATTTTATGTTTTATACTCTTTCATTTTACGATTTATACTCTATCTACCACAGCGCTCTTGGAATTGCAGCTTTTAGCGCATTCATTGTATATATATATATATATATTTCCATCTGCTACTATTAGTATTTTTATCTTTACTCGGATATATTTCAATTCGTTTTTTTCATATCTTTTCGAATTTGATATGAAAATTTGTTATTTTATTTTATTGTTTTTCTATTGTGTTTTGCCTCTTTGTATATATATATTATATATTAGCAAAAGAAAAAACATACGAAACTATTTTAGAGAAAAGAGAGAATCAGAATTCTAGAGTATAGGATGCGTTTTCAACAGGGAAATCCCATACTAGCGTATAGAATCATTTTCCGGTGTTTTCTACACAAGCTTAAGGCTGACGGCTGAAAGAAGCTTGATTCCTTAGGACATCGAAAAAACAAAGAAAATATTCACCTGTATGGATAGGAAAAACAAAAACAGAAACAGTGCCATGAGAAACAAATATTGAAAGGAAATCACACACTTAAAAATAAAAAGGAGAGAAAATTCTCAGAACTCACCCAGAGAACAAGTGGTACCATTGTATCAAACCTGTTCAAAAGTGCTGACTCAATACTTTGAAGGTCAACGGTAGCTTCGCGGGACACAGTTAATATTTTCAGTGGCTCTTAACAGTTAGTTTTATTTATCTAGTGCAAAGTGCCCTATTTAAATTAATTTACTTATAATAATTGTTACAGAACCAATAATAACTAGAATTTTTTTCTAGTTATTATTGGGGAATATTCTTTAAGATTCCAAGTAACCAATGGTAACTTCTAAAGCCAAAAATGTTATAAACAAAGCCATCTTAATTAAAAAAATATTTTTGGATAATTACTTATAATTTGGTTCCTTTTCAGTTATCATTAACTGTTACTTCCTTTCCTAATTTATTGAATAAAGTTCGTGCCGTAAAAATAATTTTCTAATTAAAACGGTATTTCGAAATTTTTTCCAACCACTAAAGAGTTGCGATTGGAAAACGTTACGAAGCACTATACTGAAAATATGGTATAAAATGAAATAAAATCTTCAGATAAAATGTGAAGATTTCACAGTGTAGAATTCAAGATGGAAGAAGAAATATATCAGAAATAGAAATATTCAGAAGTGAAATATATCAGAAGAATAGATTGAAGAAGAAATATAACATACCTTAAGACTGTTTAAGGTTTACCCGATTTTCTATTTTTATATAATTTCATATTATAAAATATACTACTGTATTTGGCGTAGTAAAGGGATGAAACAGCAAGGAAATGATATTTATGGTTCCGTACACAAGTAATATCTGCGAATGCTTATAACCGATATTTACGACTATGTAGTTATTAACTACTGATCAATTACTTTACGCTATTCGAGTTGCGTGATGACAATGTAGTTGTTGACTTTCCACAAACTGAAATTAAGAGCAACTCGCGCTCAGCTGATATTCAAAGACAAACTTTCTATCGGACATCAGTGCAATCGATTTTATGATGTTGTTTTCAGACTTCAACACATTTTTCTCTTTATTAAACGCGTTGTGAATTCTTAAAGAGTATCTAGAACCATTTAATGTATTAACATGTTTTGGCGCCCGAACATGGACGCTAGTTTCATTAATTGCTAGAATGAGTTAGATATAGATCACATTAAAAAGTTTAGAGCACCTTTTAGAAGTAGTTTTACTAGAACTGCTAACACAATCGAGGTCTACTTGAATCGAAAATGATGCAATTTTATCTAGGCCTGCTGCCCCGGAGATAAATTAAAAGCTTTGGAAAGAATTTTTTATTTTGTGATCTTGAAAGGAACATATCCCTGAACTATAAATGCTGATTTAATTCATAAGATAATGAGGAGAAAGTCAAAAGAAAGCATTTATTTAGCCATACAGGCTTTTTGCTTCTAGAAGTACCGCAAAGCAGGTAACTTTGCAAATACTTACTTCAGAAAGAATTGTGAGATTACATACATGCATTTCATTGAGAAAAAGGATTTCCTGATTCCTTTCCTCGTTGACTGATTACTCGAGAAACGTTTTTCAACAAAATTTGGATCATGGAGTAATTTAATAATAAATTATAATTTTTCGAAATTTTGGTTCAGAACTGTCTCATAGGTGTGATTAATTGCACTGGCTATTTTTTGTTATATTTCAAGAACATACACAATGTTAGATATATATAATAAAATAATATATACAATGTTAGATATTTTTATCGGAAACCTGAGAGAAATGGTACAAGAAATTTACTTTTATAAATACCTGATTATAATTAACAATTATACGGTAAAAATACGGAGGGCTCTTTTGAAATCATATTATCCAGTTATTGTCGGTTGTGCTATTAATATTACTATCTATTGCCACACCTTCTTAGTAAGATAAACGTTTATTATCATTTTAACATCTATGCTATTGACAGGAAAATTTAAGTCACTGAACTGGACTACAAAAATCGCGAAGGTCTTTTCCATTCCGGGGTGGGTGCGGGTGATTTACATACGTGACACCATGGTGAAGAAAATAATATAACTAAAAAAATATAATAGTTTAAGGTACTTAAATTTATGCATCATATGTCTAAAAGTCTAACTAATTTATTAACAACGAAAACGAGAGAATTATTGTAAAGAATAAAAATAGAAAAATAATAGTTTTTAAAGTGTGTATATCTACCCCGGTCTACCTTACTAAATATTAGGTTGGAGTTCTTTGTATTTAACGGTTTTGTTTCATTAGAAATTACAAATTTAAAAGTATTCGCTATGTATGTGTTAGAAATTAATTTATAAATCATCCAGTATTAACCTATTTAAAGTTAATATTTTACAAAATACCATCCATGTTAAAATCTATTGAAGATCTAGAGAAGCCAGTGAATTTCCAAACAAAAATTACTGAAACTCCTCTAATTTGACACAGCTATACATTTAATATATGGCCAACTTTTTTTTAAAAAAAATTGCCATTAATTCAAATATTTATATTTCAAATTTCTGAGGTTAAAGGACAGAAGAAACAAATTCAGCATTTATTTTAAAATTGCATTTCTAAATTGATGGAGATAACTCTACTTACTAACTTTTCCTTATCTAACATTTAAAGCAAATCAACACTTTATCCAATAAATAAACACTATTCTTAAGCTAAACATATGTAAATATTGTTGACTGCCAAAACGGTTGTTAAATTCCATAGCTAATTATGCAAACACAGACATCGAGTCAATATTTCCTCGCTTCGAATTTAATATAATAATAAATCACGGAAAATTTTGGTATCAATGTGTTGATGCCTTGGGCTTCTACAAAGGATAAGGTTGAAGCAGAATTACAAAATAGAAGACGAGACAAATGCTTCGGGCATTCACGAAACATGAACCGTATCTGGAGCTGGGAAATCGTGTCGCCGTACTTTATCAGACTTTGTTGCTGTGGTTTGGGAATGATAGAGCAGAACGGATGCGGAATCTCCATTCTATTCTTATTCGATTTATTTTCATTCCATAAGTCCGTTGTCAATTTCTGTCTTTTGCATAAGTGAATCTTTGTTCTTTTTTTCGGAGACGACAGCGGAAGAGACAACGTTCTTATGAACTATTTTCAAGCAAAAAGGAAGAAACAACATTGTTTAAGGGCACCTTGAAATTTATTTCCATCTGTTGTGTATATTTATGTATCTAGTATTTTATAGCGATCAAATGTGTGTAAGTAAGCTTTTAAGTGTTAATTGTTATATGTGTACTGTTTAAAATTAATTAATTTATCTTCCTTCGGTTTTTTGTTAGATATGCATTATTTTTCTTTTAAAAATACAAAGATGTTCAATACCTATCCAACTGCTTAAAGAATCAGTAATTCCGATTTCAGGTTCTATAACGTGGCTCATGTGATATTTCTCAATTTGAGCAGTAACTAATATGGTGGTCAGAGTACAGTTTCGTGTTCAAAGTCAATTTACGCTGATGAACGCGTGCAAAAAATATTTATTTCCTTTCTTTCAATTTTTTATTTAGAGAGCAAGACACCGTGTCCATTTTTTCATATGAATAGCCATCATTTCGTGAAAGCTGAATGTTTATTTTTGTTTGCTATTTCAATATTTAATGAAATTCTATTAATAAACAATATTTTAGTATTTGATTATTTTAAATTCTAATGTTGATATTAGTGATTAGTGAGTATTGTTTAGTGATCAAAAATTACTTATCACTGAACTGTAGATTTAAATGGATTAGTATTTAACTCCTTAAAATACTTTCAGATTATAATAAATGGTGTATTTTAATGTTCCATTTACAGTACCAGAGAATATGTTAACACTTCAAGAAACGATATTTTAAATTTCAAAATAAAATATGTTTTTGGAATGCGAAGTTCACATATAACAACAGAAAAAATTACAAAAAATCTAATTAGAATTGTGATGTTATTAAACCGAATTTAATGAACTTATCAAATCACTGTTTCTTTTTTATAAAACAATAAAAAAGTATTTTGAACGTAATATGAAGTGGTAAATACCTGTAGAAGCAATTGATGAAACCATCAAAGATACAAGATTTCTTTTAAATGCTAAAAACTGTGTAAATATGTCAAAAGGGTTATCAGGAATAAGTGACAACCACAGACTTATCAATAGAACCTGTGCTGCCCATGCAAAATGGAACGAGTGATGATTATCCGTTCTCTTATGATGCTTCTAATCTGATACAGA
Source organism: Araneus ventricosus (assembly GCA_013235015.1). Taxonomy (NCBI): domain Eukaryota; kingdom Metazoa; phylum Arthropoda; class Arachnida; order Araneae; family Araneidae; genus Araneus; species Araneus ventricosus. Next base: position 108,222 of record BGPR01003743.1, read on the forward strand.
GTGTACGAGCAGAGAAAAAAAATCTATTCATTATTAACATGAAAAATAAATTATGTATCAAATTTGATACAGTATGCAATAAAGGGTTAACATTTTGAAAAGTGATTTTTTTTCGCTATTCTTGAATTTACGGATGTGTATAGTACGGATATACTATACACATTTCCATAATAAATTGGCTTTATTCATCATAACAAAATTACCTTGCTCTATGCACGGTAAGTTTGTAAAGAATGGTGAAAATCCTGATTTTGGTAAGCGTGGAGTTTTTGAAAAATTTAGTGCTGATTTGGATATGATGGTCATTTTGCGACCATTGTTTAGAATTAAGAGTGACGTATCGTACAGTCTTAGATGAAAGGGTAATATTACAAATAAAATAAAAAAAAACGTTTTATTTTATAATGCTAGGGTTGTTTTTACAAATGTCATATCGTATTGAAATGCAAATAATTTATGGAAATAAATATGTTTAAGAAACCTGATCAAGAAATAAATTATTTCTTCATATCAGTTCTAAAATCAGTTTATATCCATTTGTCGTTATCTCCCGTCTATTCATATATCTATCATTCACAATTTGCTATATATTAACAGATACAATTTCAAAATGAAATTCAACACTATTTTTCGATTTTGAAAGAAATACTCTTATTGACAAAATAATCAATAGTTTTTTTTTTATTCTATAAATACTTATCGCAATTGTAGAAACTCCATCTGCGAGGTCGTCATTCAATTTCAATAGTCTACAACACAAACGATTTATAAAATAATTTAAAATTTAAACTTACAATGTGATCACTAAATCATATAGAATTATTCCCAAAATGATCAATCTTACAAAATTTTGTGATATTCCATTCAGTTGAACGCAATCCACAGTTAGGTTAGACGCAAATCCCATTTTGAATCTATAGTTAGGTGTTAATTAAATAGATGATTAATGCTCGTTAAAATTGTCTAACAAGACAGATAAATTAAAGAGGAATATTTTGGCTTCGTGTTACGTAATTGCGATTGTGTAAACTGTAATAATATTTCATATTATTTTATTTAAATATTTCATTGCTAATGATTAATGAGTATCAGCCTCCTTATACTGCCTGTCTTGTCACCAAATCAAATAGAATACTACTCCGGTAGAGAAAACGTTCCCACCACTATTTCCTCTCAGAATATTTTGAATTTCTAAGCAAAAGTTGTTGCGAAAATTATCATAAATCAAAGCATTTAATTAAAATTCACCAAAAAACCATCCTAAATTTATATTTTTCTGATTTATTACCAATAAGTTTGCTTTTTTAAAATTTATTTTCCAAATTCTAAATTGCAGCTTGATTTTTCGGATGGTTTTCGGAAAGCTGTATTGTTTAAAAAAGTATCAGCAGAAAAAAAGTTCAAGTCCGGAATTATAAAATTGTATGATGTAAGTGAATTGGATCATGAAAGATAATTTATCTATATTGTTAATTTCTGAATGATAATGGACAACTTATATTTGATAATTGCTAGAGTATCTCGTTTGTCCTGAAATTTATAGCTCTTTTGGGGTTTTTAAAAAGTTTTCTAACGATTATTTTTCTCTGTTAATATTTACTGGTTATTACATTTGGTGAGTGATATATCTCAAATGACTGTTCTAATTATTTACATGGAAAAAATATTGCATCTTTAAATTTTTAAATTTTGCTTACTATTACTAACCCTGTATGGCATTCAGATATTCTATAAAATACCAGGACACATAATTAAATTCGTGTATTGTTTAGAGTGCTTACCCAAAGTATGATATGCTTATTTTTTTATTTTGATATTTCACATATTTTTTAAGACATATAAAATATCCAACGATGAAATAAACATAAAGATTATATTTTTTGCGATGCATAAAAATCTTATTTTAAATAGAGCATTTAAAAATTTAAATCACATAAAAATTTAATTAATGAAAGAAGAAAATAAATTAAAAATAATAGGCAAAGTAGTTTTTTTTTTTAGTAAAAGAAAAATATAACCAGAGGACTAGCTCTTGTCTGACGATTAGCTTCTATACAGAATACGTTTAATAACAGCTTACAAATTTTTCAATAATCAAAACGAGAATACGCACAAATGTAACTACAAGTTTTCCTTTAAAAGCATATCTCTTCACATATCTGCAATGTCTTCTTGTTGGTTATTGATGCTAGCAAAAATTCTTATTATTAGGATGCTGGTAACTAAATATCACACCCCGATGCTCTCAGTTGCCTAAATGAATGCCAAAAGAGAAAAGATTACGACATATCAGCAAGGTCTAGAGAAATTGATTACCATGTGTTTGCTAGCTAATACAAAAGAAATAGAATAGCTGCAATCATTCATATCTGAAGTAGGAAACAGATTTGCTGGTACGAGACGATTGTATTGGCAGAAAAGTAACATTACTATAAAATATATCAAATAGATATCAGAAAATAATAATAGAATTCTAAGGCTTAGATGAGGTGACTGGATAGAAATGATGAACCAATTCATAGTGTTTTTTCTCTGTTGCTTATAACATTTTGTAACAGAAAGATAAAACATAGGTAAAGAAAAGCATTGATATTAAAATATTTTAGCGGGTGCGATTGATACTTTTAAGGGTTAGCGCCACGTCGTTTCAAATGCTGAAACTATAGGCATGAACCGGTTTAGAGTTTGTTGTGTAACGACAAACGTTGTATGTCGAAATCAAATTATACACAGGGCTAATAAACGAGTTCAAAGTTTTCATGGGTCATAAAAGCTAATTTTTCTATTTTTTAAGAAGTAACTTATTATTATTATTATTTGAAAAAGTAAAGTATAAATCAAACTTTTTTCAATTGAATTTTTTATGTTATGTCTCATTCTGATTCTTAGTACTTGTCCAAGCGACTACGTCTGTTTCAAGAGGGGGGGGGGGAAGATATCATGTTCATTTTCATTTCTTTCCAAATTCAATCAGGATGAATGTCAGTAATCCTAGATCTTCCATTACATTTATGAATGCAAATGAAAAATTGAAGCATAGGCTAATTTTTAAGTGTTTCCAAGTTTGTATGCCCAATCTTATTGAAACTCGTAACCTTCTAATAAAATCGAAGGTTGCGTATCTATTATCGAGAAAACAGAAGAATCAATCTAAAAGTGGCCATTTTTTTTTGGGGGGGGGAAGAGAAGATTAAAAAATCATTTACGAACCAATATGAATATGACGCATTTATTTCATTAAAAAATGAAACTTAATGCATTGAAATCCAAAAATAGTCTATGTTAGAATATGTAAATATATTTTTAACGGAAAGGCATAATGCACTGTAATGTAAACTAATACAATATATCTGATTCTCACAGGGTGATTAATTATCATGATCGTATTAAATGGGCAGTAAACATTTCTTATGTATTATTAAATATAAAACAAAAAATATATTTTAACTAAAAGAAGCCATAAATTTCAAAATATATCTCTTCTTTCTGATGAAAAGATTCAAATCAAAATTCTTATGTTACTGAATGAAATGCAAAATATAAAAAATTGTATAAAGAATCTTTTCTTTGATCTATATTAAAAACCAAATTTTATATTCAGCTAATGCATCTATAAAAATTATAAAATTTTTATCGTCTTTCAACATTATTTATTTTCTTTTTAATTAGTTGTGTTTTCAAGGTTTTAGAAATATGTGTATCTGAAACAACATATAAATACTTTATAATAAAAATAAAATGAAAATTATGTCAAAGATAAAAAATGTTCTATCCAATATTCATTAAAAAGGATTTTGCAGAATGAATTATGTTTGCAAAAACTGTAATGTGATATGTAAATTAATATCAACTTAAGTTACATGGAAGCTGACAAAGATTGAAAGAGGTTTAAACTAGTTAAGAAACAAATATATTTTCTATCAGTTTCCAAAATTAGACATTTTTCATTTAAAAAGATATAGTTTAGATTTATGCTTTTTGTGCAGTACGTAATGAACCAATTTAATGTCTGCTTGCTTTCTTTTCGCTAAAAAAAATTTGTTGCGATTTGTTCATCACCAATTTAATATTTTCAAGGTTACATTAAATTAATCAAGATTTCACATGCAGCTTAAGAGCATTGGAATGGAATGAATACGATTATGAGGTAGATATGAAGGATATTTCAAGAAAGATGTGGCAATTTTTAAGAAAAGTTATTGAAAAAGAGAATTTTCTTCAAAGAATGCGTGGTTCGAAAGGAACGAAAGAGTCACTGGAGGATGTAAGAAAGTGAAACTCAGGCAAAGACACGAAAAAAAAAGAAATAATGCATATGCTCAGAAACAAATTTATTGTGAAAAAAACAGTGACCTGCAACTTTAATGACTATGGAACAGAGGCAAAGTTATGGATTTGGTGAACCGTCTGGAATGCACCAGCCTATCGCGCGCATCTCCAGACTGGGCCGAAAATGTTGAGTCAACTTGTCTTTAGTCCCAAGAGGAACCTCATATATAAGACTCCTGAGTCGCGTACACAAAAAGAAATCGAGACACGAGAGCTCGAGTTATCATGGTGGACATGCTTGAGGCCTACTATAGCCAATCCTACCTATGAAGATAACGATTTCTCAACAATTCTGTTATCCTTTTTTTCCATTGCCGTTTTCAGTTCTGTTTTTCGAATGATTAAATGGAATAGCATTGGTTCTTTCTTTATAAATATATTGCTCCATCATCCTACTCTTAACAATTGCAATAGGCGGTCGCATACAGGATGAGGTACAGAAGTCTTCCATCAGCGGATTTTATTTACATTTGCATAGAGGATGCCAACTAAAATCATGTCCCCACACATTGATATCAGGAAGGAGGAATTTATAGTCGCAAAAGTGATGTCTGGATGTATTTAAGTGCCTGCGTGCAACAGGACGAGGCTGGCTCCAACGTCCCCCAGCGACATAATTTGGAGTTGGTTTTACTATTCGAAAAACAGTATCACAAGAAAAAGTCAATTACAAATTTTGAAAGCATCATTGAGAGAGTAACAAAAGATAACTTTCAAACATTAATGTCAAGTATAATGTAACACTAATATGAGGATTAACTTAACAGTTTTTTAGGTAAACATTAAAGGCGTATTTGGGTCCGCCGTTTAAAAAACTGTGACGACACGGGTAAGCTCTCGTGCAATCTAGCAAAATCATCTCACAAGTCGCTCCAAATCAACTTGGCCTGCTGTTGGTATGCACATAGAATGAAATTCCTCTATTATATAAACAAGCGTCGAGCGACATATGTGGTAGGTAGAGGACGTAAGATGAGAGATAATAAGAAAGATATAGGAGATATGAGGCCCATAAAAATGATAATTCTCCGGGGATGAACATTTACATGTCCTTGCTTATATTTTTAATACAATTTTCTTTAATTGCACTTTATAATAATAGTTATGGTTTTATTCTACGAAGAATGTTGGGTGGCATTGTGGGAAGAATTTCGACATCAAGTACGCTGGTCGATTAATGATTGGAAAAGAATTTTTAATGACAAGCTGCACGGTTCAATATTTTCAGAGGGTACAATTTCCGGAGAGCGATGCTCGGAGCTTCAGCGGGATGTTACATCTTATCTTTGTACAGAATATCCTATTCTGTATAGAATCTGCTATTGCTTCAATTTCTAGATATATATTGTTCAAACATGACGAGGACGTTTCTCCCAGCATATAAATCATGAAGCAGTACCTGGAGAAGATTTACAGCAGAAAATTGAATCGAATATGGAAAATAAGAAGAGTTCCCTACACGCCCCCTAACCTGAATTAATTGGATTTTTTTAGTGGGAATACCTCAATCATCAGGTGTACATGTTACCGCCAACAACACTGCGACTCTTCTGACGACGTATAACTCAAGTTTAAATCATCGTATTCGCTGCCATGTTGCATAATGAGCAGAGGGATTGCAGTCCAGAGTCTAGTCATGCATCATAGCTCACAGAGAGCTATTGATCAAGAAGTATAAATGAATCTAATATCAAGTAAATGCTCCTTTCTTCCACATTTACTGAAAAGTTTTAAAAATGTAACCAAACAAAGGAGTGTTTTACACGTTCTGTTTAGGAATTAATTTGCGCAAGGTAGCTTTTTTTTCTAAATCGTATAATTATAAATCGTTTATATGCTCCAAAAGCTGCTGAGTTAGAACAGATCGGTGAGGGCTGGTGTTCTCATAACTGAGGACAACTCCAGAAATCAGAATGGCCCTTCTCACAATTCAGCATTTGTTCCGTCTATAAATTTGTTTGTTACGCGTTGTTCGACTTCAGTTTTGGTACGAAAACGACGTATAGGAACGACGTATATATAAGAATTTTTATTTTTTGACTCCATTTCAAGAAGGTGGTCGTCTCAATGATTTTTCGAGTACGTGACGAAATTGGCATTATTTAAACATGTGTATCATTTTGGCAATGGCGAGACATTTAATTGTAGTCTTGTTAATGCTGATAAAATCAGATATTGAATTGTAATTTTGTGAATATTGATAAAAGCAGATACTTATGTAAATAATTCGCATTCGAAAATAAGTAACTGGCTAATCTTCTAAAGACTGCCTTTTGTATCTGGGGGTACGGGGACTAGAGGTCTATTGTTCACATAATTACTAGTTGGTAGATATTAAAATATTTTCTCTGTTAATAGCAAATAAATTCAAGTGAGAGTAATATCAAGGGATATTAACAACAGGTTAATTGAATTGCACCTATATATAGAGAAATGCCAGGCTTTATTTAGTTTATTGTCATCTTTCCAGTACGGTAAACTCGATTAATTCTGAGGCTAAATACACGAAATTTGCCACTTGAAGCTATTATAATATAATATAATATAATATAATATAATCGATTTTCTTCGAACTTGGAATGGATGTTCATTAAAGTCATTAAAAAAAGACGCATATGTAGATACCGAATCAAAATAGTGACTGTTTTAATGGTTTGAATGTTTGGCGAGTCAATAGCGAGTTTGGCGCCATTGAAACATTTGAGACATTTTGGTTATGGAGAAACATTTAATCGTAAATTTGTGAATACATATAAAAGAAGATATTTGTGTAAACAATTCGCTTTCGAAAAATGTGCCCAAACCTTTAAACTCCCATCAAAGGAAGAAGAGCAGATCTTCGGAGTTTTTTATACGCGAAGTGATTTAAACACTTGCAGTCATGTTTTCTTTTGAGTTTAATCTGTAAAACCCTCTCTTCATCCAATCTGTAACTCCAAAAAAAATAATAACTGATTGAGAACAGCTGTTAAATATAAAAAGTTGATAGTCTTCAACAGGAATTTCTTTTTACGCCTCCTCTTATTTGAGATTCTTTATCGGGAAATGTTTTGAAATATAATGGAAGAAGCATCACGAATTTGTTTAGTTTATTGCCTAGACATAAAATTTACTAAAAAAATTAACTTGCCTCTTTCCACAAAGAAGGCGTCTTTTTCCTTTGGGAACAACCTTCATATACGGATTCCACTGGGAATAGTCATCAAGATACGCTCAAAATTAATGTGAAATCTTACACAAATATATTAAATATTGGTGGAAAATAGTAAATTGAATTTGCTTAAATTGTAATCGCCAAGAACTCAAAAAAATTCCCATCTCCGAATCAAGAGATTGAGGCATTTTAATATATAGTTATTCCTATAAAGAAAGCGATATTTCATTGTTCTGTGATCTATATTCCGAAAAGAGAACGATTTCCTACATTTTCCTGCAATTTTTCGTGTTTAAAAGTAAAAAGGGTTTTTTTTAGAAAATTTTAAACTTAGGTTTTTGGGTGTTCCATGCGATGGATCACTGAGCCACAAAGGGTTAAGACAGATTATTATGGTTTCAACTCAACCAATGGTCGAAAGTCACACATCTCCGTGAAACATGAATCAGATCTCATTTAAGTCAAAATTAATTTCTCCTTGGTCAAAGCTTCAAGAAATCAGTATCCTTCACGTTTAGTTATTCAGTGAAATTAAAAACTGGATAATGTTTGGTTTGTTTTCTGCAATGGTTACTTTAAGGTTCTGAAGAAAGGATTTCACTTTCATGCTGCAAAGTGAAAATAAATAGTGGTCCAATAATATCGATACGTTTTTGTATTTATGAAATATTGGTTGTCAAATATGCTAAAAAGGTAATAATGGACATCAGTAACATTTTCCTATTAATTTCTCAGCTCCTCCTTTGTTCTCATCTTGGAGTTTATTCACCTTCTTTCATCTTGGTGTGTTTCATGTTCATTATGATAGAATTTTGTATATGAATTTACGCTCACTTCCTGGATATGCTAGAAAATTGAAATTTTGTACACTTATGTAATATCGGTGACAATATACTGTTTTAATATTTTCAGAAATTAATTATGAGGTTAAACTAATTATGTCAACTTAATTAAATTTGGGTGTCACCTGGCAATGAAGCTGAAAAAAAGTGGTTTCAAGATTCCAATGTATTTATAATAATGAATTATAAATGTAAGATTAAAAGGTAGAAAATAATTAAATAAATATTACCATAATGATAAAAGTACTGAAATAAACTACTAAAATATTTTTATTTTAGTAGTTTTATCAAAATTGTAGTATTTATTTAGTTATCTATTATATAACTATATAAGACTTTCTTTCTCTACTTTACTATTAATTAATAAGAGTTTGTGTTTTAAAAACTTTTTTTATTAAATTTATTATAAATTCATTCCTATGCTTGTGAAAAGACATGAAGCTTAATGCGTTCGTTGATTTATGCTCTTTTATGAATTTTAAAGAAATATGTAATATATTCTTAAATATTAGAAAACCTCAATTTCCTATTGATATTAAAAAATATTTTTTCAGTTAATATATTAAATATGAATTTTATTTTATAAGAAAAAACATGTATTACATGAGTGAAAACGCATTTTTTGCTTAAACGCAGAATACTTGAATTTTATCAGAGCGTTTCTGAAAAAAAACAATTTTGGTTTGCAACTACGTTAGTCCAAAAACAAAATTATTCTATTCTTAAATGTTATGCATTTACAAAAGGGCATAAATATCAGCAAAATAGCTGTAAGAAAAGTTGCAGTTTTATAAAAAAAATTGATGAATGTTTAGTAATGTGGCCATAGGAATTAACCAGTAAAGAAGGCGTGTGTGGTGTAGCTGTCGAAGTGTACACAAGTCCGCAATAAAAAAAACACTTCTCAGCAACAAAAACAATTCAGTTGCCATGGAAATTTTAAGGGTTTTAGGGTATTTTAAGGTTGCTGGTTTGAAAACTAATTCGACTTTTGCCAAATTGTCTCTAGTTTTGGAAATAATGTATCTTGTCAACATATCAAACGTATTTGTAGTTCGGTGGACAGCAAAACAAGACAATTCTAAAGCAATTTCTAATGTCTTTATGGAGCGGGAAGAGTTGCAAATTAGAAATAAAACGAGAACAAAATTAATTAGATCTCTAAGACGTCAGGAATTTATTTAGAATCGATTGCAACGTTCGATCTTTGCAATAAATCAATTTGAAATAAATCAAGTTAAATAAAAGTATTTAGGAACAAAAAAAAGAATATTATGAAAAAGGCAGGAAGGAGCGAGGTTTCGCTCCTATCATTACTTCCCCTCCTTTCACATTTGTTCCTTCTTAAAAATAGACGCTTCATCATCGCTTCCCACACATTTTGAAGCACCATTCTTTTTTACTGCAAAATTCTGGTTTCACCCATTTTGTAGCGACCATTCTGTTTTACTGCAAAAGGTTGCCTTCGTGATAAGACTGGTTGGATCCTCATACGCGGTTCTTCAGCAACTGGAGACATATCTTCCACATATAATGCTTTTTTAAATGCGCAAGTGGAGCTCATGAGCAAAGCAGGGGAACATTTCGTGTGTGCTTTCATGCCGAATGATTTGGAAAGTGGATGATAGGAATAAAGTTCATCACATCTTAATGGGGATTGAAGGTGGTTTTGCTGCGAAAATTTGTTTACTTTATAACTTCTTATAAAACACATTGCTGCATATAAGTGTATATTGAAAAAATACGTTAAACGTGGGATATGTGTTCATGAAAAAGCAAACATTCAGCGAAGAAGCAGTACAAATTTTTCTTGACACGTAAATAATAATATAGATATGCAAAATCGGAGAAAGTATTAAAATACGCTATTTTGTAAAATTTTCTACGTAATTTTTTTCTTTACAATCAGTATTTTATTAGCATTATACCATGATATTTTATTTTGGAAGCTTAAATACAGGGCCGGCCCAAACAAAAGCGAGTCCTGGTGCAAAGATGATTTGCGGGGCCTTGCAACAAATTTCGTATAACAAAATAATGATTTATTGCGTTTTGGTATTTATTACATTTCCCAGGTGGAACATAACTTAAGAAAAACATGGATATAATTTATGTATACGGAATACAGGAAATTTAATTTAAAAAATAATTTTTGATATTTAAAATAATTTTTGCTAAAGTTGTTAAAAACATTACCCTACGTGAAATCAATAATGATGTCAATTTAATAAATACTGCCTCTGTCCCATAATAATAGTAGCAGTTAATGAATTTAATTTGTCCCATAATAATAGTAGCAGTTGATGAATTTAATTTGTCCCATAATAATAGTAGCAGTTGGTGAATTTAATTTGTTCCATAATAATAATAGCAAAAAACATAGAAAATAAATATAGAACGCAACATTTATTATTAAGAAACTAGATTAAATTAAACAATAAATTAAAAATATCAGTCCTAGTTTTTATTTTGAGTGAAAAAAGAAAAACTTGTTACCTCGGGTTCATCAATTTGAAAAACTCTTTTCCGACTTCTGGTGACGGGTGATTGATGCCAAAACTCTATTAATCCACCTACCTCACAGTTCTCTAAAGGTCGCAAAAAGACTCAGGAGGAGGAGTGGAAAACATACCCAAGCAATCTCTCTCATTAAAACAGGTGTCAATATTATTCTTATTTCGATCATAAAGAAAACGATAAATACAGTGAAACCTAAGTATAAAAATACTATCTATAACGGTAAACCTGCATGTGGCGATATTTTCTTTGGTCCCGGCGGAATTCCTATTTACTCAATGAATTTTCAATCAGCCTACAACGATAATAACTTTTTAGAATCGCCTGTCTATAACGATATTTTTACCTCTTTAGAAAGCTGATACAGTACAATCACGATTTTTTTTTCTTGGTAAGGTCACTATATGGGCAAGAATGTAATAGGGGGCTAGAAACCGAAGTTGAGGAGGGATTCTGGGTGAGTGCTACTAGTGATTAGAATTTACGCAAATGTTTTTGCTTCTGACTTTGGTGGACACTCACCCTTTCACTCGCATTTAGCATTTCGGACTGACGACTTGTACCTTGAAATTCGCTTCTGATATATTTACACTTTGAATCTAGGATGGTGCAGTTTAAAACATTGACATTTGAAGAAAAGCTACAAATAATCTCAGAAATTGATCAAGAACTAAAGCAGACTAATGCTGCTAAAATAATGTGGGATTTTTCAGTCCACGATAGCTACTTTTTTTTAAAAAAGGAAAACATTGACACTGTTGGAAAATGTGAAGTGGATAGCAAACTAAAACGATCTAAAGGTACCGTAAATGACGATCCAGTCAAAGGTTTCAACGAAAATTTTAATTTTGTCGTTCTTAAAAAAAATATATAAATTTTTATATCTATATAAATAATTGTATTTTTTATTTGTTTATAAACTGCAATTTTATATCAACAATCATTTGTAAAATGAATCTATAAACGCAATAAAATATGCTAGTATGTTAATGCATACGCAGCAAGCAAATAAACATTGAATTCCTAAATACTCAAACTCTCTACAACGATAATCTGTCTATAACAATAAATTTTCTAGGACATAAGAATATAGATATAGACAGGTTTTACTGCAACAAACTAAAAATAATTTATAAATATAATAAAGTGCATACATAAATTCATAGGATAAACAAGACAGTGATTGACATCTCGTACTGTTACAGGCACAGTAATCTTTAATTTATAAAATTACGTTTTATTCCCAGTTTCCGTTGCATACGTTCATTTGTGATACAAAAGTGAACTAAAAAAGAGTGAATCTATGTCAATAGGTGCGATGCTAGTTTTTCTCCGTAAGGTATTAAGAATCAGTGCATCTCTATTTAAACTCAATATATTTCAAAATACATTCTAGGTCTAATTTTTTTTATATAACCCTTTATTCAACTTCGAGTAGAATAATTCAGAAAACGTTTTAATGAATCTGGACTTGATTAACAGATTTTACTATTTTCCGTAAGTTAATAGTATAAATATTGCTTTTAGGGTATCAATAACTGTTTTGTTTACTTTATCATATTATTAAATTTAAATTTTTAAGGAAAAGTTTGTTGTTGCGTTTTATTTATAATTTTAGAAATATCTGATCTTGTATTACATACCAGCAATTTGAATTCTAGTTCTGCATTTTCCACACGGATTGTATTTTTCCTTTTAACTTATAAAGCTCCCTTCATCCATTATTGTTTGGCAAAGAGTGTTCGAAATTCCTTAGCACTTAAGCGAACGATTTCAGAAGTTGTTGTTTTGATGCAAAAGGGCAGAATCTCAAGATAAAACTGCCCTTTCTAAAAGTATTGACTCGGAATCACTCTTTTCGGCGTATCTAAGCAACGGTCCCAAAAGGAGTGTCCACTATTTCCAGAAACTTTCGTTAAGTATCAAGAAAATAAATAAACAATAAGGGATTTCTACGCAGTCTTAGGGCAAGTGGAATTCAGGGAATAAAATCTGGAAGAATTGCTGCTTTAAAGTTTAGTGTTTGCGATCAGATGTTGAAACTTGGTGTAGGAATAAAAGCATTTTTCAGTCGGATTTTATATATTTATTTATTTAACCATGCATTTCGCCAGGACACAGCATAATTTTTTTTACAAAAATAACGATTTTTTTGTATTTTTTGCGATCATAATTATTAGATTACTAAATTAATTATCATAATTACTGCACATATGCATGTGTGAAATATATTAATATATACCTGAATATATATATGAGTACCGGAATATCTATTATTGATATGTATTGTAAATACATATCATTATGTATATATTATTTTAGTATGCTATATTAATAGATATAGCAGGTATACTAGTTTATATATATATATATATATATATGAATGTGACATAATCGATTCCTAAGGTCGATTGGCATTTCATTGGTTGTCTTTTTCATAGTAAAAGATTTTAATCTTAATATCTTTCTGTTTTTCATTGTATGAGTATTATTAGGTTATATTTTTTATATTTAAATTTAAATGATTGTTTAATAGGTGTATATGATGAAAATGTTATTTGAGTTTTAATGGTTTATAAAATTTATAACTATATATATATATATATATATATATATATATATTATAATAATAAACAAATACAGAAACCAAGAGAACGAAACTGCTGATGTAACTGTTAACCTTCATAACCTGGAACACGACAGCACATCTGATCGTTCCAATGTATACGAACAGCGTGCTTTTCCTTTTAAACCCCCTCCTATCTTATTTATACATCTTTAGACTTTTAGGTGAGCATTGACACTCTTTTCTTCATTTTCTTTACATTATTGGTTTCGAAATTTGGTTTCATATATTTTACTTCAATTAGACATGAACTTTTTGCTTGATATTTCTTTGTTTCAGAATATTGTTTTTTCGTTCGGAGTTCCGGGGAAACAAACTCTTTTTTAGCATTATTACTACAGTTTGTGTTTACGAAACACCGATAATAAGTATACGCTCGTTCGGGATTTCCCTGCTGATGACGCGTTCCGGACGTGAGCGTTGTGCTCTGTTTTGTTATTTTGTTTTTTTTTCTTTTCTGAAATGATTTTTATTTTTTCTTTTGTTGATATATATATATGTAGTTACCTCATTGGAATTGCAACATTAGTCGACAAATTTATAGAACTATCGTCATAAATTATATTCATAGAAGCATTATTTTAATCACAGACAGATTAAAACAGTAGTCCCATATTGATGCATTTCTTGAAAATGCTGTGAGATATGGGTAGCCTTTAAATTCCATGTATGCTTATGGTAATAAGAAATATTTAACACTATTAAATTAAAAGGCTTTTAGAATTATTTTTATGTGATAATATATAATGGAATTAACAAAGATTTTAGTAAATCACTTCACAGGTAGATGGCGCCATTATATTAAGGATAAGATTGCATCATATATTCATTTATTTATTTTTATGTACATTTCCAAATATATATATATATTATTATAAAAGGTTAAATTTAATTTATAGTTAATATTTTTATAGTCTTTTATTATAATATTAAAAGCTTAATTTAGAAATAATATTTTCACTTTAAATGCGAAACTGCCTCTAGTACAATGCTCAAATCCTAACAATGATTATAACTGTTGAATTGGTATGTTATAAGTTATTTACTTTCTCGTTTCTAATCTTGAAAGATTTTGTGGATTTATTCCCCTTTTTTTTTTCGTTTTACCAATAATTGACTTTCGCAGAGGGTTGGCGCCACAAATCTAGATTAATGCGACATATCAGTTCCCAAGGTTGATAAGCATTTGATTGTTAGAATTATATTTCTAGGCTGTCCTTTTTCATAGTATAATAGTCGTTAATCAAACTGTCTTTTGTATTTCATTTGTATGATTATTGATAAGGTAATTGGATTTTAATTTTAATTTCTAGATTAATATTTGTATATATTTAAAATACAACACATGTTTTGATTAATTGAAATATTTAACTATATATATATGCATATATTTATATATGCATGTATATATATGCATATATATATATATATATATATATATAATATTAGTTATATTACATACATCTACATACCTATATGTACCTATATACACCAGATAGATAAACGTATTATAATATTAGCGTATTGGATAATATATACATTTATACTATGATATGCGTTTATCAAAGAGTGCAGACGGATTCATGTATATTAGTCTTTCATATTCATAATCGTTTTCATTGTTTAAAAAATATTTAATTGCATATTTCTCTTTCATTGTTGAAAGCTGAGTTAATATCTTAATACATTTTGTTTTCATATTTTATTTTACCAAAACTTTGTTTAAGGTATCCGACTACGTTCGGAGGCCGTTTTTTTAAATAATGATATTTGAAGCAATATTTTTGTATTTTTACATGACATTTATGTTAAAACTTAATAAATCATAGAAAAAAGTTAAATAAATTAAATATATTTTTAAAAATTTGAAAAAACTTAGATTTTTTGCACTAAATTTCAACTTTTTTCAAACACCCTCGTTCAAAAAGAAATGATCAGAATGACAAATCCTTTAGCATATATAATCCTTCAACTATTGGCTAGGTCCTGAAGCAAAAGTTTTGCGATGTATCTAAAAACATGTAAATTATAAGAGTTTCAGTGTGAAATCATGAATTTTTAAAGAATTTTGGTCTTTTTTCAAACATTAAAAGATACATAACTTTTTAATGGAGCATTATTTCACCTATATTTTGCTTCATTACCTAGACAATATAATAAATAATATGTAAGCCAAATTTGAGACGGATATTTTTAGTTGAATTTTAGTTATCGTGTTTGAAAAATGAAACTTTTGCAAAAAATCACATTTCGAGAAAAATGAGTTTAAAGTTTATGTTTTTAATTTACAATGAGAAGAAAAAAGAATTTTTCTTCAATACTCCCCAGTTTTGTAGGCTAGTCCTTAGTTTTTGCCAGCTTAGCATATTTTTAAAAATTTTCTGATTGGAAATTTTTTTTAGTCGTTTTCTTGAGCTTTATGTGTCGTTATCGTTTTCTATCATTCAGCCGCCATCAATCTATATATATAATTCTCTTACGTAGCGACAAAAAAGGGTCGAATTTCTTAATCGCCGTTTGGCAACAGCTCGCAAGTTTGATTTGTTTACATCCGCGGAAAGTCTAAAGTTGCTTCGTGTGATCACGTTTATTGAAAACTATTTTTAGTAGTTGGAAATTTGTAAAAATAATGAATTTAAGTCGTGCTGTTGGATATATTATCCGAAATGAACAAAGGCGTACTGAACGGAGCCAGGAAACAGTTCAGGAATCCACTATAAGACGACGTATTCGAAACGAAGCCGATAATCGCCGTCGCCCAAAACGTGTGTGTATTCGAAACGATGTTGAGGAGCATAATTGTGGAACTATGTCCGAACAGTGCGGTTTTTGTGGGGCTGTTTATTGGAAGGAAGAGAAAAATACTGCCCATAAGTATACAAAATGTTGCCATGATGGAAAGGTTCAGTTACCGGCATTTCCTGATGCACCGGAACTATTGAAAGTATTGCTAACTGAAAATTCACCTGATGCTAAAAATTATCGACAGCGAATTCGGGAATACAATTCTGCCTTTGCATTCGCTTCGATGGGAGCACAAATTAAACCACCACGTGGAACTGGGCCATACTGTTACCGTTTACATGGTCAAGTGTACCACAGAGTTTCCCCCCTGTATGCAAGTGACCAACATAAAGAAAGTTACGGACAACTTTATATATTTGACTCCAGTGAGGCAACAGAGAAACGCTTGAGTAACAATCAAAATTGCTTGCAACATGTATTTGAAAAACTTGATTTTATGTTAAGGGAAATCAATCCCTTTGCTCAGTCTTATCTTCAAATGCACCGATTGGTACAAGAGCACCCAACTACATCAGTGAAAATGGTATTTTTGGAAGATAAAAATTTGGATATGCGGCGCTATAATGCTCCTACTTTATGCACTGAAGTAGCAGCTATATTTGTAGGTGATAATGGAGAGCCCCCAGCCAACCGAGACATTTGTGTGTACCCAGTTGGGAATACATGCCAAAGCATTTCACCTTTAAATCAATGCTGTGATCCAATGACCTATCCTTTGCTATCTCCAAGGGGCGAGTGTAGTTGGAACACTGGAATGGAACATGTAGAAGAAAGGAGAACAGCAAAGCGCACCCGTGTCACTCAACTACAATGTTATATATACAGACTTTCCCAGCGAAATGGTTTCAGTATTTTGCACAATAGAGGTAAGCTTTTTCAGCAATATATTGTTGATGCATATGTTAAAACCGAAGGCTCACGTTTACATTTTTTGCGACAAAATCAAAAAGATTTGCGAATTGAACTTTATCGGGGGCTTTTAGATGCTTTAGAGTGTCGAGCACATAATGAAAATATACGCGCTGGAAAACTTATAATACTGCCATCTTCTTTCCAAGGGAGCCCACGTCATATGCAACAAAATTACCAAGATGCAATGGCTATGGTACGCAAGTTTGGTAAGCCAGATCTCTTTCTGACATTTACTTGCAACCCATCTTGGTCTGAAATTTTAAATGGCATGGAGGGTGTGCAACGTCCTGAAGACCGACCTGATATTATTGTACGTGTATTTAATATGAAATTAAAAGAACTTTTAGAAGATATTTGCAAGCATGGAATATTTGGAACTGTTTTGGCCTATATTTATGTTATTGAGTTCCAAAAGCAAGGTTTGCCTCATGCCCACATTCTTCTAACATTAGATTCAGAAAGCAAAATTCGCACTAAAGATGACATTGACAAGTTTGTGAGTGCAGAACTTCCAGATCCTTGCACTGATCTTAGACTCTTCCAAATTGTGACAAAATGCATGGTACATGGCCCATGTGGAACTATAAATATAAATTCTCCATGCATGAGAGATGGACAGTGCTGCAAAAGTTTTCCGAAACAATTCAAGGATGATACAGAGGAAAATGTTAATGGATACCCTATTTATCGCAGAAGAGCCACTGAACCTGTCCAGGTAGGGAAATATTCCATCGATAACAGATGGGTTGTCCCCTATAATCCTTGGTTGCTTAAAAAATTTAATGCGCATATTAATGTTGAAGTTTGTGCCTCAGTTAAAAGTGTCAAATACTTATATAAATATGTATACAAAGGACATGATGCAGCCTCGGTCAAAATACAAAAAGAAGGTGCTCTGGATCATGATGAAATTTTAAGTTTTGTTGAAGGTAGGTATGTTAGTGCACCTGAAGCCATGTGGGGTTTAAATGAATTTAATTTGTCGTATAAATCCCACACTATAGTGCGCTTAGCTGTGCATTTACCACAGCAACAGCCGATTGTGTACCAAGACGGTCAAGAAGCCCAAGCAATTGAACGAGCTGCTTTAAGAAAACAACACTAACATCATGGTTTGAACTAAACAAAAATGATCCTTCAGCTCACAACATTTCTTACTCAGATATTCCACAATATTATGTGTTTGATAAGAGTACCACAAATTGGAAGAAGCGACAACGTGGTGGACAAAATGTTATTGGGAGACTGCCAGTAGTTAGTATACTGGATTCTTAGAGGTACTATTTGAGGATGCTACTACTGCGCAAGTCTGGGGCCATTAGTTTTGATGATATTTTGACCGTAAATGGGTTAAGATGCATTACATTTCAACAAGCATGTCAGGAGTATGGACTTCTTCGAGGTGACCAGCAGTGGCATGATGCTTTGAATGAAGCTGCACAATTTCAATCTCCGAGACAGTTGCGCATGCTGTTCGCAATGATTTGTGGCTTTGGAGAAGTGGAGGATGTTCCAGATTTATGGGTGCAGCATCAAGTTTCACTTTGTGAGGACTTTGTGCATCGTTATTCTGAGCAGACTGGACCTCACTATGCACTTGCAGATATTGAGGAACTGCTTACATCCTACAATTTAAGTCTCCAAAAACTGCATCTACCAACTGTAGATTTGCCTGCAAGTGTTTTGGAGAGAGCGAATTTTGATGTTGTGGAAGAGCAGGCTAAAGCTAATAGTTATACTATGCAGTTAAATAGTGAACAGCGGAATGTTGTGGAAATCTTATTAAGTGCAGTGTACAACAACGCTGCAGATACACCCAAGTGTTATTTTTTAGATGGTCCTGCTGGGACAGGAAAAACTTTTGTTTATTCAACTTTGCTTCACACAATACGTGGTAGAGGTGATGATGTTATTCCTGTTGCATCTACAGGTATTGCTGCAACTCTATTAATAGGGGGGAGAACAGCCCATTCTGTTTTTAAAATTCCAATTGATTTAAATGCAACATCTACTTGCAATTTTAAGCCTAATACAAAAGAAGCTGACATGTTACTGAAAACAAAATTAATTGTGTGGGATGAAGCACCCATGACACATGTTCATGCTTTCTTAGCTGTTGATAGACTTTTACAAGATCTCACAAAATGTAAAGAACCGTTTGGGGGCAAAGTCATTCTATTGGGTGGAGATTTTCGCCTAGTTCTTCCAGTAATTTTAAGAGGTCCAAGAACATTAACTGTTGCCAGCTCCTTAAAAAAACACGCTCTTTGGTTGAAATTTCATAAGTTATATCTGACAAAAAATATGCGTGCCCTTGAATCTGAAAGGGATTTTGGTGCTTGGTTGTTGGACATTGGAGAGAAAAAAAGTGGCTCAACGATTCAGTTGCCTTTGAAATGCTACCCTTCAATACAAGACCCTATACATCAATTGTACAGTGATATAGATTTTTCCAGTGTGACCCCACAGGAAGGTCGAGCTATCCTTACTGTTAATAATGAGCGATCCATGGAAATCAACAATAAAGTGTTGGAATTTATGCCGGGAAATGAAACTGTTTATAAAGCAGTTGATATGATCATGAGTGAAGATCCTCAAGATCAATTGACATTTCCTGAAGAATTTTTAAATTCTTTGACACCAACTGGTTTGCCTCCATATGAGTTAAAGTTGAAAATAGGTTGCATTGTAATGCTGTTGAGAAATTTAGCTCCCTCTAAAGGATTATGCAATGGTACACGCCTAATTATCACAAAATTGCAGCAAAGCATTATTCAGGCAAAATCCATTGATGGTACAGAGACGTTTCTCATTCCCCGAATCCCTTTGATTCCATCTCAGACTAACATGCCTTTCAAATTTAAACGTATGCAATTTCCCATTCGTTTAGCCTTTTCCATGACAATTAATAAGTCGCAAGGCCAAACTTTTGAAAAGATATGTTTGGTGCTCAATGAGCCGGTTTTTAGTCATGGACAACTCTATGTTGGCTTATCAAGAGCACGATCTATTGAATCTGTTTCTGTGGTAGCTCCAAAATGTGAAATATTTAACTGTGTTTATGAGGAAGTTTTCTGTGATTGATTGTCAAGTGTATTTTTTTGCATTACATTTTTAATTTGTTTCAATGTTGTATATTATTTTATATCTGAGTGGATTGAATATACCTGCTTTGATACAATTTTTTTTGTAGAGCACAATCTTCAATGTTGTATATTATTTTATATATGAATGTATTGAATATGTATATACCTGCTTTCGTACAATATATGTTTTCGTAGAGCACGATCTTTTGAATATGTTTCTGT
>BGPR01003744.1:11852-25956 GCA_013235015.1 Araneus ventricosus
TTTTATGCAATTTTCGTAATTAGTTTTGATTTTAGTGTTGATAAACAAAACATAATTCATTGGAATTGTTATGAAATTAATTGCATCAGTAATTTTTTCCTTTTACGTACTTAATTTTTGAATTGAATATTTAAAAGGGAGTTTGTTATCTTCAATGTTATAAATTCTTTTTGAATTGATTATCTTTTGAATAAATGGCAAAGTATTAATTTTGCATTATTTTTACTTGGACAAAAAGAAACTATTTTTTCTGTTAGTGGATTTTCACTCAGTCAAAATGAAAGTTATTTACAAAACGAAAGTTAGTGTCAATTGATTAATGAGTTTTGTTCTTCAGGCTATTAATTTAGAATACTTTCGTATTTGTTTAAAGGTTTCTTTCTTAGGATTTGAAATTGTGGTGCATGCTATTGCTAATATTTTCTTTTGCCATTTTTTTATTTTGTATTTTGGTGATGCATTTTTTTCTGTTAGTGGATTTTCACTAAGTCAAAATGAAAGTTATTGTTAGAAGTAAAGTTATTTATAAAACGAAAGTTAGTGTCAATTGATTAATAAGTTCTGCTCTTCATGCTATTAATTTAGAATACTTTCGTTTTCGTTAAAAGGTTCCTTTCTTAAGATTTTAACTCGTGGTGCATGCTATTGCTAATATTTTCTTTCGGCATTTTTTTTTTTATTTTGTATTTTGGTAATGCATTATTTTTCTGTTAGCGGATTTTGCATTATTTTCACTCAGACAAAATGAAAGTTATTGTTAAAAGTAAAATTTTTTACAAAACGAAAGTTAACATCAATTGAATCAACAGTTCTGTTTTTCGCTTTTTTTTTTTACTATTTCGTAAGCACTCTGCCAATGTGCATGAGATTTTTTACTGCAACTTTCGTTAGTAAATCTTTGACAATCAGATCTGAGATATTCGTCTTAGACGGGAACAAATTTTCTAGTTATTAATAATACGCTTATCATTTACAAGTTTTTATTTTCTCTATTGGGAAAAAATGTACCTCTTGGTGCCTCCTCAGACATAGGGTTGAGAAGTCGCTTGATAAGTAAATGGGTTGTCGATTCCCTTGTTGGCCCCTTTGTTGGCCGTATCTCCGATAACCGGACGTATCTTCTGCGGGAGGGTTTGGTGCAGGGTCAAGTGATGGTCATTTTGCAATTGACCACTTCACTCTTACAATTCTCAGCGACCCTTTCACCTAAATGCACCAACCCCAGATAGCACGTAAGTTTGCAGCAAGTTTGATTTTGACTTGCCATGGCAAAATTTGACGCGTCAAACTTGAATCGAACTTGTAGCAAGTTCGATGTGACAAATAGCGCCACCTCCTTTGCAAATCAAACTTGCTGCAATTTTGCAAAACAAGCTTCCTGCAAAGATAGCACAATAAAGAGATAATTATCTTTGTCTCTGTTTTAAAAAACATCCGATTTTTAATAGCATCTCCTAGACCGTAATTCTTTTTTATTAATTCAATAAATCAATGATAATTTGTGAAAAAAATAACTTTTTTGTAAAAAACTTTTTTGAAACATTTTCCATCTTTTTACTAAATATATCACTCTCACTTTAAATAAAACTATATTGCCTTTTTCTTAATGTTGAAATTTAAAGTTTATAAACAAAATTAAATCTAAAAAACAGTCAGTGTTTGTTGAACAATAATAACTAGACATTTTGTCCCATTTTAAAGTAATTACTTTTGAACTCTAATTTCATAATTTATTCTACTAGCAAAACGTAGTTATTAGCGAAAATCGCTCTCTCTTTGACTTCAAATCATATTCTCAACTCAAAAAATTAATGAAATCCAGGAAATAGTAAAAAATAAATCGTATACGAATCGAACCGAACGATGTATTAGCGAAATCTATCTTCTCCTTTCAGAGTTCAACTGCCTTAATGGATAGCATCTCCGCTTCAGAACCGGGTGGTCGCGAGTTCTATCCCGGGATGTGTTTCGTACTCTGTTTTTGCTATAATTTGCAATAAGTTTGCACGGCAAACTTGTGGCAAGCTTGCTACAAGTTCGTTTCATGGTGACTTCGGAGCTTTCGTTAACTTGCTGCAAGCTTGTACTCTTGTCATGACAAATTTGTGGCAAACTTGCACTCTTGTCATGACAAATTTGTGGCAAGCTTGCTGCAAACTAAAATTGCTATCTGGGACAGGTTCTGCGCCAAGGTGGAAGTAATATCTTTATCCATTGCTAGATAACAATCCTTCCAGGGAGCCACCTCTAGTCCGAGTACGAAAAGCTGCTGGAATAAAAATGCAGATTCTTGGTTCTTCCGGAAGTAGAATAATGGTGGTGACGCTGAATAGCAACCCCTTCTGCCGAGAAAGAGACATATCTCCTTGTGAGCATTCGACTCATGTCAAGCCCCTAATCAGATCCGTTTTGCGTGGTCCATATTTCCAATTGTCTGTGATGGTGTGATCATTCATGTGCACGGTATATCCAGTCAGGACAGGTCGGGAAGATTAATCAGGAATTACTATAGCTTAAAAACAATCAACTACAAAAATTAGAATAAATTTTAAAAATAAAAATTTTAACTTAAACTTTGAACAAAAACAACAAAATTTCTTTTTTATAAACAATAAAATTTAAATAATGTTTAAGTCGCGCGCAATTGCAGCTGCAAACGAAAAACAAAGGAAAATGGAAATCAATATCATTCAAAGAAAGCCAAAAAACAAAGAAAAACGCAGAGGGAATCGAAAAAACAAACGAGGAATCCACTCAAGTCCATTTTTTCAAGGGCTAAGGATTCATTCGAAATGGATTCAAATTAATTATTGGGAAATGTTTCTGTAACAAGCTTGCATTACGCCAAATATAGCTTCTCTTAGCTCGAAATTTCTCAACAAAACACAAAGGAGATCTGAACATCAAAAAGCTTTATTTTAAAAGAAAGAGGAAAACCAAACACAAACATAAAAATGCTAATAAGATTGATTTAAAAATATCAGCCATCTGGCTTTTAAAGGTATAGTCATCATAAAAATAAACTTACCCCATGCCCAGAATAGAGAAAAATGAGAAAAAATGTCTTCATGTTATCACAATCCCACTCTAACTTTCTCTTGAAAAAAGGAATCAGCAAATTTTTAAAGAAACACTAGTCCCACGGCGCCATCTATATTCGAAAAAACAAAACAGAAGAAAACAGGAATTTTTAGGGAATGGAAATATTTAGACATATCAATAAAAAGGAATTACTAGATGGCAACATCTATTTGGAAACGCGTTGGCGTTTTGATGCAGTTTAAAGTCTCTAGAATTTTTGAGATGTTTATGGATAGGCACTTAATTTTTGCAAGGAATAATAACATCTATGAGCGAATTAAGTTTAGTTTATATACACATAAAACAATAATTCGAAGGATGTACGGCGTACGGGCCAATCAATTAAGTGCTTAACCTCTTCGCATGCATTGACCTATCTGAGTCTTGATTCGAGTTACAATTTTTTTCTTTAATTAATTCAGAAAAGAATTTTAAAACAAAAAAACAGCTGTTCTGTTCTCAGGTGCACCTTAAACCTTTGCAGCGCAGTATGCCAGATGATGGCACACCTAATTTCACTCGCTTCTCAACCGTTAAATTAAACTATAAATGGAAAATAATCGGTTTAGGATAGTGCTAATAGAACTCCTTTTAGAGTGTATATAGAAGCCTTATGAAATTTCGTTTCGTAATAGGAATTATTAGAGACAAAGTTTGGGAAAATTCCTTAACTCGGAGATAAGAAATATTTTCAGTTCTGGACGTCTACAATTTTAGCAAATTAACTCGGAACATTTTCCTCCAATATTCTTGAAGTTTTTATTTATGATTTTCTGTAAGATTCGACAATATTTTTTGAGCGTTTCAAGGTGGCTTTATCTAAGGGGGTTTTCATATGAGGAGAAGACCCAAAAGGTTTAACCTCAGGAATGAAATGAGTTTTTCAATTTTTTGTAGATTCTAATATTCAAACGATTAAACCATAAAATAATTAATGTATTTTCACCATTCAACTATATTATGATACAAGGGTTAAATTATTATATGGATTGGAAAATAAGTAGATACCCCAAAGAATGTTTTTTTATCAATTTGGAATAAATAAAATTGTTGGTCTAAATTCACGGTAGATGGCGTTGAAGAATTTATCATGATCTAACTAAAATCAGTTACTCTACAAAGTTAAAGAAAAACTGCGCTTTCACACTGCATGACAAAATTCCTTACGACTTGCTTATTCCGAGATGAAAATCTAGTCACCTGGACAACAGAATTTCTTGAGGAACAACAGAATGGTATCCCATAGTTCCTTTCAGCAGCTGTGTAGTGGAAGGGTCTCTGGGAAGGAGACTCATTGATGAATAAGAATTTCCCTGGGGACTCAATGAAGTAAAATACTTGCTCTTCAGTGCTCTGTAGAGGAGCCTCTCCTATGTCTTACTTTCCAGTGAATTCGAGGGCCTTTTTGGTTTTCTTTTTCTCATTTTTGTTGCTAGTATTTGCGTTACGTTGTTTTCTTTCCTGTTCAAAAATATTTTTTAACGTTTACGTTTGTCTATGAGAAACGATACTGAACTTGCTTTAATTTAATTCAGTTTTTTAAGTTGAGATATAAGTAGATATCGTACTTCCTTCAAACATTTTTATATTAATTTTCTCATCCAGTATTTCGCAACGAAGGCTTCATTCATATATCCATATTCATTATGTTTCCTTTTATTCCAAATAATTGCTTTGATAAAATTTCCATTAAAACTACTTCGATGAAAATTACGTGGTCCAATATTGCCTTCACTTCATATACAAGAAAGAGAAATGATATTTTCCGTTTTTTTATTTGATGATTAAAAAAATAGAAACAATCATGTTACCAGCCAAAAGAAATAAAAACTTATTAAAAGAGAACATTTATTTTCGGGTTGTGGTTATATATATTTCTTTGTTTTTAACAAATCATAAAATACTACAGTTTCTCGCTGTAGTTTTCAGGGTTTTATTTTTCAAATATCTTTCTTTAACACTTTGAAGAATCTGGTCTGATTATCAGAGCAGATTTCTTAAACTCCAAAATAAATCGCCACTTTATTTCATCATCATACGAAATGCCTTATATTACGATTCAAAGTGATAAAAAATTTTCTTTTATGCAACTTATTCTGGTTTATGCTTTCAAAAGATTTTACACTATTTTGTTTGCTTTTGGCTCATAAGGGACTTCATTAAATCATAAAGAGTTTTGATATTGAGTTCCGTGTGTTTGATTTTTTAAGTATTTTAGATCATAGACCTAAAAATATATAATTAAAAGCCAGTAAATCAAAACGGAAAAATGAATTAAAACAAAATTATCAAATAGTAAAAATTGCAATTAAAAGCAAATTTGCAATGCTCTGAAGTCGCTGAAATCGGTCCATTCATTCCAATTATAGGCTAATAATGGTTGATTTTACTATACACATTTTTTTATATAAACCCACTTGACTCGAGCAATTGAGAAATCGTATCTCAATTATGCTATACAATTTTAAGGGCGAAAATAAGATCACGTTTCTTGTAGATAACAAGTAGGTTCATAGCAAAAATATTAACTTATTCAAAATCGTTATAAATACTAATTTAATAAAAAAAATTTAAACACGTTTTTCTTAATATACTGTTTCAAAAGTCTTACTGTGGGTGTATGGTTTAAACAGTCCAACGCGCAGGATAATGGAGGTTTATTTACAAATATGAAGGAAAGCACGTAGCACAGGTACAGGAAACAATAGTTTTTGAACAGATTGCCAGTGTAAATAGACAACAATTCACAGGTAATAACAGCTCAGCACTTTGATATTTAACAACACAAATAGTCAGAAAATAACTAGCAACGACAATAACAGTACTTTCAATAGCGCTCAGCTCACCAGCTTACTAGCTCGCACAGCGGATTGGACTCCAAAGACGTTCGCGCTCCAAGGCGATCCTAGTCGACCAACAACACTCTCCGTCGTCCAAGCGCTCTTCTTATATAGTTTTCCCGGCAGGCTGTGACGTCACATGGAATGATCTAGCACATTCATGGCGTAAAAATACCCACACTGACCCGGCTATCTTCTCTCCTAATGGAGATATCGAGAAGAATCCAGCACTTTTGAGATCCCATATTTCGTCGCCCAAGTCGACAAATTTCTCGCCAAGATGGTCGAGAAGGTCAGGGGTCCAGACGTGTCTGCTGTCGGTCATCTCATACTTACCCCTGTAAAACTCTCTTCCCAACCATAAGACTCACATTGCTGGGAAGCGACTTTCCATGTTTGTAACAATACTAAAAGGGATATTTTTTAATTCTAATTGCTTTCGACATTTTAATCTTTAATTTATAGTTCATTATTTTTACTATAATGGAATCTTTAAATAAATTTTCCTCAATTTCGCTACTAGATGGCGTCACTCGTATGAAATCAAAATTTAACTAAATTAATCGATTAACTGGTAATTAAGTTCTGAAAATATTAAATTGCGTATTGTCATCGAGAACACCACTATTAGCATGAAGATATTGTACGATATTTATTTTGATGTTTCCCGATATTCTGAATGCTGCACAATATTATGAACATACCATAGTAATACTGTACAGCATCTTGAGTTATTTGAGATACAAGTGTACAAAATTTCAAAACTCTAGCGCAACAGGAAGCGAGTGAAGAATAGATTACAAATTTCCAGTTTTACAAGCATGAAAAAGTATAGTTAAATAAAAGAAAAGCAAAGTAAGAAATCGAAGGATGTCGGAAAGTTATTGAAAATTATTTAACCTGTAAAAGTTTAAGATAGCTACAATGTCTAAAGTCGGAAATTCTCTGCACAGTTTCGTATCTTAGGAAATGCAAACTTTCGAACATTTGTACAAACTCTTTCAAATTGTAGCACAACGCACAAACAACCGGTTTCAAAGAACTACGGCAAAGTTTGACGGCAGAATTCTGCGAGGGAAGTTACCAGATGTAATCAACCTCGTCTCGGGGACTTTTGAAGAAATCGAGATTGCTCTTCTCAGGCTGCGTTTGAGATGTCTCTTTCGTCTGCACCCGCAAAAGAGATTTTCCTTTGACTTCATTTTCCAGTGAATTTGAGAATATTTTCGGGTTTTTTCCCAACTAATTTTTCTGTTAGTTATTTGTTGATGACTATTTCTTCCTTTGTTTTCAATCAACCACAAATCTAATAACGTATGTCTATCATGTGCATCATTATGCTCAAGACAGACATAAGTTTATAGAAAATTCAAGAGTATATTATTAATTATATTAGGAATCTCGATCTCTATATTATAAAGAGTTTATAAAACGATTTGTAGGTATCAATTTTGATTATTTTAAATTGTAAGAATGTTTAAATTGACTATGATTGAAATTTACAAAAAATTAAATGAAGTTTATATACGTCTAAAATAAGAATAAACTGTTAGATATCTTAGAAATACAAAAGTGCACAGTGAATACGAAAGTTTATTTCAAACGTTTCTTTAAAAGTGCTTGATATATTTATTCAGCGATTTCAAAAGAAAATAATTATCAGTTTTTTTGGGTCAATCCCAATTGTTAAACTGCTTAGTTGATATAATTTTAATTTTGTTTATTTTTTACTTCGTACCATTTAAGAATTTTATTAAGACTTTTATTTGATTTGCTTAAACGATTCTTCAAATCAGTTACGAATTGCATAAAAATCTCTTCTAAGACAAATTACTATTTTCTCTATCTTCTAAGTTAATGAATTTGAAAGCAAGTTTCTCTCTATTGTCCCATGCGTCTGCAATCACATTGTTTAAATTGGACAAAAAAGGTTTAATTGAAATTTCTATTTATCTAATGCAGTGTCATCTTCATTTTCTGTTTGTGCTAAATATTTAAGTTCCAGTCTTTTTTCATAATAATTTTTTGGCTGCATTTTCAGTTCATTGTTTCCTTCAATAACTTTTCCTTCGGCAAATAAAACATTTCCTTGATTCATATTTTCGTCATTTTAAAATTTGTTGATTTCACGAGACATCACAATTCAATTTCAACCCTAACACCACCTATTATTGATATTCTTGCTTGAAAAATAGAAGATATATTAATAGTAAAAAAATCATCAGAATAGCTCTAAATAGAAAATCTATCTCTGTTTGCATCAAATTCTACCATAACAGAGAGATATTAACTTAAATGTTCGTATATAAAAGGATCAGTCCAAAGCACAAATATTTATTCATTCAGAAAGAAGGAAAAGCAATTTTTATCAGACAGTGAAGACAACAAATTGAATATTTTGTCCCTGAGTAGTATACTTTGCTGATGATTATAAGCTTTTCATCTGTTTAGTAAAGCAATTTCGTCAGGAAATTTTACCAAACGATTTTCACTAATTTCTAAAATTTTTCGTGGCCTGTCAGCTGTGCTCATATGCCCATGTTTGAAATTACTAAACCTTCGCAAAACTATACTACGGGACATACACTCTGTTGGCGCCTTTGAACTGTAAATTGGCATCTGGGCGATAAATGGTTGCCAAAATATGTGAGCGCGCCGACGCGCACCTTTACCACGCACTTGTCTTGTTTCTGTTCTGTGAAAACCATGTATATAAACCATGTTCTGTGTGTGTGATCGTAAAATAAATGTTGTGATCGTGAACAAGGGCTATTCTTGCACTTTCTTATTCGATGGACATTAAAATACAAATTCCACTCCACTGCTCTCCATGAGTTTGGACGGAAACACACTCTGTTATGTAAAGATTCCTTGCAGCTACCAGCTGCTCTAGCACTTTGAATCAGTTCAAGCAGACACATAATTTAAAATACTTGGTTTATTTGACACAAGCACAAAACATGAACACAAAAGACACCACACAGTAAAAACGTTACAAATCCTTTTAAAACATACACCAACGCTGCCGAACTACCCACGTCCTTCATCACTCAGTTCACTGCAGTTCCTTTTCGGATTTCTGCTTGATTGCTTGCCCGACACACTCACTCCCACACACATTTTTCATTCGAATGAAAATACCGATTCCACTGAAACTTCTGCCAACAAAAATTGGATTATTGCTCACTGAGCTTGTTTGGATTATTACACAGTATGGCATTTCTTGTTCTGTCGCTTCCGTTCCTCTCAAATACGGACGATACGAAATGTTTTATATCAGATTTCTCCTAACGATCACAGCCATCTACCAAAGAAAGTTTCAAAATGTGAAATAATGTTTTTGTACATAAGCATTATTTGACATATTGAAAATTCATTTCTTTTTCCCCTTTATATATAGGCGTTAAAACTCAGAATTCTTAGATAATATTCTGTTGCATGAGAAGACTGTAAATAAAGACGATTAAATATTAAGTGTAAGGAATTATTATTATTTTATATAAATCCTTCATAATCGAATTAAAGCGACAATTTTTTCTTTATACAGTATCAGCACGAGGAATGTTATTTTTGGTTGAAGAAAAAAAATCATTCTATAGAAAAAATTCCTTTCTGTTTTAATTATAAAGAACATCACTTGCGTTTTGTTTCCTTTACTTAATGAATTGCATTTTCCCCTTGCCGTTAGGGAAATGTTAATGAAAGGATATGATAAAAAAACTCCATACGTATTAATAAAGAATTCCTTATCTTTTAGAACAATAAGCGAAAGTCGGAAGTAATGAAGAACGAAAAAAGTTGAAAGTAGTTTATGCTATGGTAATAATTAAAATAAGTGTTTCGTCATTTTTGCATTTAATGTAATGTAACAAGAGTTCTGTAAGATAAGAGATGTCGCGATATCTGCATAACGACATTTTTCAGCAAATTTTGAAAATTGCACGCATTCGCATTGTTATTTCTATTTAATCCACATTGTCAGTCATTTAATGTAATGGAGAATTTTTCTTCTGATGCTTTTTTATGGACCAATATGAGCTGACATTCCATATTTATAACTCGCTACAGAAGTCCTTATGAAATTATGCCAAATGTTAGAAAATTCTCCTTTTAAATAAATAAGGTTATTCAAAATTCAACGTGAAAACTGTTAAGAGAAAGGAAAGGAAAATACACCGACTTGCCATACCCGAAAGGTTGTGAGGTCCTTAACGGGACGGTGGGTAATACAAAGGACTGCCGAGAGGGTAGGTTTTAAGGTCCTTAATGGGACGGTGGGTAATATAAAAGACTGCCGAGAGGGTAGGTTTGAAGGTCCGTAATGGGACGGTGGGTAATAGAAAGGACTGCCGAGAGGGTATGTTTGAAGGTCCGTAATGGCACGGTGGGTAATACAAAGGACCGCCGAGAGGGTAAATTGTAAGGTCCTTAATGGGACGGCGGATATTTCAAAAGAATACCGAGAGGGTAGGTTGTAAGGTCCTTAATGGGACGGTGGGTAATACAAAAGACTGCCGAGAGGGTAGGTTGTAAGGTCCTTAATGGGACGGTGGGTAATACAAAGGACTGCCGAGAAGGTAGGTTTGAAGGTCCGTAATGGGACGGTGGATATTACAAAAGAATACCGAGAGGGTAGGTTGTAAGGTCCTTAATGGGACGATAGGTAATACAAAAGACTGCGGAGAGGGTAGGTTGTAAGGTCCGTCATGGGACGGTGGGCAATACAAAAGACTCCCGAGAGCACGAAAGGCATCACGCCTATTCTACAATATCCTATACAACAACACACTATACTATTGCATATACTATACCCAAAAACAGGTTGTATTTTAATTATACCAGAATAATCCAGAGGGATGACACAAATACAAAATACCAATATACAAAATGCACCCAGCGGAAACATTAAAATATAACAATAATGTGCTGTTGGGGGGACATAAAATACAATCCCCTGAGGGAATTTATTACGAACATTATTTTCCTTTTAAAAGCACTTTAAATTCACACACAAAAACTGAAAAAGAACAAATTCAATCCACACAAACAAGCACCCCAAACGAGTAGTTTATTTACATCCCTCAAAACAACACATCTCACTCCAAAACCAATTGTCACTAAAAACACAAATAGAAGTTTTAAGAATTCTAAACTAATAATAATAATTACAAAATATTCCACTTCATTTAAAACAGTTTAAAAGCCACACGAGAAACACATCCATGACCATTCTAGAATAAAACGCAATGATGACCTGGGACTTTTGATAGAGGAGAAACACAAGTTCGATTTGGCGTTCTTTTTTATTCCATTTCTCCGGCAGAGGGAACCAGTGTGGACTCAACTCCGAATTCTTTAAAAATCCCTCTACGCGAAATTCAAGTAAGAATATAACCTACATATTTTTCACTCTAAAATATTCTATCTCAATATCCGCATAGAAATTTTTTTACAATTAAAACTATTAAAAATATAAATCTATGACGAATAAAATGGAGTCGGCCGCTCCTCAGCCCAATAAAAATGACGCGATCCAGCCGTTCAAGAAGAACAATATAAAATGAGTTTGAGATAAAATACTTGACCAAGCCGATAAAATAAAAGCCCAATTGCTCGGTCAGTTGGTCGCATAAATTTCTGCTAATTTCACAGCTTTTTCTTAATTTCAACAGGCATTCCCTATTTTCTTGTAAATTTTTGAACCAAGCCTGTCGACGGGCCGCTATTGGTTCCTTCAGATGGAAATCTTTAATGCATGGCAGATAAACACATATTGGTCAACATCTCCAATAGACCCACAGGGACAGAAGAGTGAATTTACTTTTTTAAATCTGTTCAGATAATCGGGAAACTGTCCGTGTCCAGACAAAAAGAAAAACAAGTATTTGCTAAAAAAACTAAAATTTTTCTTTTTACCTTAGGGACAAAATTCCTGGTCCTCCTACCCGATTCCGAGTCAAAGCCGGATGTCTTGCCAATCATTCATGTTCTTCTTCTCAATTTTAAACTTTACTCAGGAATATGGAGCTGGTACTTCCAGCTCTTCGCCATTCCAGTGTTAATTATCGCTGAATAAACAGTTTTTACATGTTGTTATTGTCTTGACATTTCTGTAACTGCGTGTATCGTCTAACTCAGCCGGATGGCATTTTCGGTCATTCATTACTATGTGATTCCGCATTGATTTTTAACCCTCTCGACCCGATCGAGGCGGGTCCGGGCGGTCTAAAAATTCCCCCCTAACAGCGACGATGGCCGGTCTGAGGCGGTTGGCTTCTTTTGAGGGGAGGTGATATTCTGAGATCGCTTAGAAGATAAGCGAGGTAAGGAGTCCAATTACCCTCGCCAACAGCGCATTTTCCCACAGCGCCTTAAGGGAAGGTTATAGCAGGAAGTGAGGTAAATGACCACCCAGGTTAGGCCGACCCAATTCATGCCGCTTTCTCTCCAAATTTCCCGGTTGCAAAGGGGCTAGAAGAAAAAAGTCGCCTTTGGATTAAAGAGTTAACTTTCTACCTCCTCTGATTGTTTATATTATTTTGAATAATCTTGTATAAAAAATAAAATTATCCTATTTGTTATTTATTTGAAGGAACAAAACTCTGTGGGTTTAATTTTGTTTCAGACTAATCTAAGGATTCTCAATATATCTGTGAAGTCTCGGCTCACAATCTTTTCCTCAGAAAAGCAAAATTTTCCCGTATACTTGTCTTGTTATACATCGTGTTTCTTTAAACTTTCTCCTTACCAACAAATATTTTATCCAAAAGCTCACACAGACGTTGTTCAGACAAATGGGGCATTTATCTTCATAACCAGTATTCATGAAATTCATGGGAACAATCTCGGAATTTTACTAGTTCCAAAATGGAACTATGAATTTTAGAACCGCAGTCCGACGATTCTATCTCGTCCAGTGATTTACGATCACTTACATTAATCGAAATACTAGACTGGAACTCCCCGACAATTTGCTATAAAAATATGCGGGTAAAAACTAGTTTTCATTTGTATAACTACAGCAGGATTATTATACACAATCTCTCTAAAAAGACTTTCTACTCCAAAAGAATTGCAATAATTTCAAGAAACAAGAATGTTAGACATAACTTCTAGCATTTTCCATAGTTAATTTATATTCATTATGTGTAACTTTGATGCTTCTAATTGGCCTGTATTTACCTTAAAGTAATTGCGACGACACGAAAGATGATTCAGTTTTTTATACGGTTTTAATTCCTAAGCAATATGTTAAAGTATATATAAAATAAAAGCATAAATTATGAATGGGATAGAATAAAATACGTCGTAAACAAATCCTTTCTTGATTAGATAAAATACTAATCACACTATTATTTTTCGGTATGCGTTTTCATTGATATATTTCATAAAAAGAAGTTTTCTTAAAAGAATGTTAATTTGATATTTTGTAATCTTATTCTACTATTCCTGTTCTGTATCGTTCTGTGGCTCTGTTGTTAAGGATTATTTTTTAAAACTAAAAGTTTATCTTTATATCAATATACAGAGTCATTTCACGTTAATGCGGCCACCAGTCAATATCCATAATAACCCTCTTGTGTGTCGTGGACAGCAGCTACCGTGTATCCGCCACACGAGAGCTCTCCTCGCCAAGTTGTCTAATTGGCGTCGTTCGCTATAGTAACATGTAGGAGGAATCCATTTCGAGAGGTAGGCGTTTATTCAAGCTTGTTACATTGGCGCACTTAGCTCCAGATGGGAAGGAACGCGCAACTGCAGCAAAACCGAAAAGACGAATGATCAACCTACCGCCACAAGCTCGAATAAAGGCGCTAAAAATAAAATAAAACCCCGACTTCCATCGGATTCCTCCTATTCGAAATGGATCTTCTCTAACATATCCAGTTGCTATAGCGACCGCCGTCAATAGAAAAAAAAGAGAAGAATAAGAATCGTCAAGAATAAAATAAAACCCCGACTTCTATCGGATTCCTCCTATTCGAAATGGATCTGCTCTAACATATCCAGTTCCTATAGCGACCGCCGTCAATAGAAAAAAAAGAGAAGAATAAGAATCGTCAAGAATAAAATAAAACCCCGACTTCCATCGGATTCCTCCTATTCGAAATGGATCTTCTCTAACATATCCAGTTCCTATAGCGACCGCCGTCAATAGAAAAAAAGAGAAGAATAAGAATCGT